>WYDI02021670.1:0-18504 GCA_009867235.2 Psittacus erithacus | reverse complement strand
CTGTCTCTGCTTCCTCCCAGCTTCCCCTCCTCCCTGGCAGAGCATGAGGCTCAGAAAGTCCTTGGTCAGAGTAAACAATACTGGGCAGCAGCTAAAAACACTGGTGTTATCAGCGCTGTTCCTAGGCTGAAAGTCAAAACCACAGCACTGCAGCAGCTGCTAAGAAGGAGAAAAATGACTGCTACTGCTGAACCCAGGACAGTGGTCAATCCCCCACCAAACACATAAACACAAACACACACACATTTTTTACTGGGTTGCTCTGAATTTCCCCCCTCCCAAGCACCAAAATAAATACTGAGAAATTAACTTTTTGGGTCTGAGGCACTCTTAAACCAATTTAAAGTTATTTAAATTAAGTTTTTAAACTGTTTGAACATGAAAAGTCAAAATGTTCTGGTTTTGAGGAACTTCAGGGGAAAGCTGCAACTTGAGGTTGAAGTTTTACTCTATTTTTAGTTGAATTTGGCATGAATTCACGAATAGTCCAAGCTGTCTCAGAACATTTCAGATTTGCTAATGCACTTATTTGACATCAAACACATTCTTTTTACTTTCACTTAGTCAAAAATTTGTATCACATTCACCACTGTAGTCATCGTATGTGACTGGGTCATTTCAGCATATTAAGAGATGCCTTCACAGTTTAACTATTTGAAGCTTACAAGAAGTCTGAGGCTAAATGCATCTCTGGTAGTACAGGATAGCTTCATACCAGAGGCAGGTTTTTTCATCATTACTAATGGTGCCATATAAATTCTAAGATAAGGACCTCCCTATCTCACAGCAGATGACCCAGTGAAGTGCCAAGTTCAGGGGCTGGAGCAGATGACCTCCAGAGGTCCCTTCCAGCCTCCACCACTGATTCATATGCACACTGGCAGTCCCAGCCTTCTCTAAAGGCACTCTCTTTATGGGGTCCTGTGCCGCTAAGAGCTCTCCTTCCAGTCGCTGTTTCCATGACATCAATAAAGCCCAACATTTCTTGTACCAATCTATGTTTTCATTTCTAAAGAGAATGTTTCAACAGTAGAAGCACTCCTTTATTTTTGCCTAGAAGGGATTCTACTCTAAGAGATTGTTCAATGGTTTAATAAAAGAGCAGAATTTCCCTATGTCTTCTAGAGAAGCAATTATTGCCAGCAGTGGTCATGCTTGATAATATTTGTTTGGCTCTGTTCCTGTTATGTCAAGTCAGCATTTGGATTTTATTGTTGGTTTTTCAACCATACTTAGCATTTTCTTTTTCATTTCATGCTTTCATATATTAAATGATCCCATAAAGACCATTATTTTTCTTCAATATAATGCTTGTTAGTGGGTGTCAGATTGTCAGTACTGGGCAGTAAAATCTTCCATCTATCTCCAGAGGGGAGCTACCACAGATCATATTTCTTCTAAGTTTCCTCGAACAGATGTCTCTCACAGATGACCTGAGGGAGCAGGGAGAAAGCAGCTCATTTCCCTAATCATTCAAATCCCTGCCCTTTCTACTGATGCTGCCAGCAGACTCCCAATTACAGTAGCACCAATTGTTCTGGTGGTTTATGTGTCATGGACACTGACTCATTTGTGGACGCAGAGCGCAAGGCACCGAGAAGCCATCAGACAGTAATGACTTTTGCTAAGTCTGAAACTGAGCTGGATTGCTACCAGCAGCTCCGAAGCGAAAGGTTCCTTTCTGTACTCTGCTCCCAGTCCTCAAACATAGACCCCTGTATTTTTTATTGTCATTGCTTTCTTCTCTAAAATAAATTTCAGAGTAATTAAAATAAACCAATGACCAGGAAATTAAAGTGTAATGCAGGGCATTTCCAAAAGCAAAGCAAGCAGCTCAACACTAAATATATGCAGATGAGACTGGTAAATAATAGCAGTGTATTTCGAGATATCTGATGACTGCAAGCTGATGTAGACACTGCTATGACTCCCTGACAGAATGTACACGTGCAAAATTCACTTGCAAAGAGGTACACCTGTGTTTTGGGGGTTGTGGTTATAGAACTGAACAATTCAACGCCCAGTTTGCCCAACCTCACATTAAAATATTACTGCAAAAGAAAGGATGTCCCCCTCTCTTTCTTCCTTAGTATCATTTTGTTTGTTAATAACTAGTGAAAAAATTGGTCAGAGAAAACTAGTGGTGACCACAACAGCTTTTCTCGGAGACATACATTACTAGGTTAATTCACGAAACTGGGAGCCTCCTTCCAAAACACAGGCCACATGTTAACTGAATAAAAGCTTAATCTTGCTGCTTGGAGTATTTTTTGTGTGGTCTGAAAATAAACATGACCAATGGGTGATCACTGTTATTTGATGGTGCTATTTATGCTACAGAGAACATCACAGGAGAGGCCCAAAGACAATCAATAAAACCTGTAACAGGGATGTGGGATGAGGTGCAGGTTATAATGGTTCTGGACACTATAAGCAAAGAACCTATCTTATATTTGATTTGTCTGTGTTCAATGAGGCAAGACATGAAGTATACACTAGACCATTGCATAGACACACACAAAAATATACATTAAATTTAAATATACTATTTCAAATAGAAATAAAATTGAAAAGAAATATTTAGTGCTTAGAAATACAAAGTAAAATAAAAAGAAAAGGAAATATCTATCTCTACTATCAATTCCTTCATCAACAGAAGTGACTCATGGCACTGAATCCCTTCAAAAATGGTCACAGTATTACAGTAATACTTACAGGTGCTATCACAGTCATGAGTCCATACATGCACAGTAAAGATGTATCTCCTAATTACTGGCCAGGATACTGTGAAGAACATCAGCATGGAATCTGTGGTTATCAGATTCACGTGTTAGTAGTGTTTGACCCCAGGCTGGAAGCAATGGCCCAGGTATCCCACAGCACTGCGCACAGCAATGCCACTGCTCAATGCAGTGGGGTTATCTTCTCATGTGGCCACAATCTCCTAATGTACAATTCCACAATAGATAGTTCTGTTTTGTCTGTCTCGCATAACCTTGGCTTATTTTTAACCCCCAGGCCAAATGCAGACACAGTGTGGAGTACCCCACTCAACTGATCACGCACACAAGCCAAACCCAAGGCTAGTCAGAATGTTTTGTGTTAATGTTTCTCAGCTTCCAAGTTACTGGCTCCTCTGAGAAACAGAGCCTTTCCTTTTTCTCATTCATTAAGCACACATACATAGAAACTCTAAAGGAGTGTTACATGATGTTTTTAAAATAAACACTAATGCTTTTTTATATGTATTTTGGCTGAGTGTAATTTTCTGTCTACCCCCCTCCCCTCCGATTTCTGCAGGGAACTGATACCACCCATGTAATGTTGTTCACCTTACAGCCTAGCCTGTGTGGTTCCCACAAATATTTGACAGACATTAGGGAAACCACAGATCTCAATCTGAGTGGCTGCTGGACCATAGGGAATCATCATTCAAGCTATGTTCTCCAACAAATGCTGATTTAAATTCACTATTGGGAAAGGTATTATTTTGCTACAGCAGCCATACGATGGGGTTTCCACCATATCTCATGTTTTCTGATCCACAGTGACTTACCCCTGTTCACAGAAAGTAAAAATGCATCCTCCATCCGAGAACGTAACTCAAATACACATCCAACACTGACCAGAAGGAATGGCTTACAGCTAACTTCTTATGTTTCAAAGTCTACAATAATAAAACCAACGAAGAGGAAGCACAGAAAGATGTAGTAATGTACAAACCTTTTACTTTGTTACCTTCCCACTGAGTGCTTCTGGAGCAGGCTAACAAAAAAAGAAGCCATAACCGCAAACCTTTAAAAGCAATTGAAAAACCACTCCCATTTAGACTTACCACTGCATTACTGACTTGCAATCAAGTCAACTTGTTACTGAGACTTAATGATTAATAACATACTAATGACCTGCAGAAAAACAGATCTGGTATTAATTGTTATACTTTTAATGTGAATGTAAGTGCCTAAATAGCACAGTCACATCTTGTATTTCAGAAATTTAAGTGGGAAACTGTCCATTATAACTAACGTTGACTTGGACCAGAGCATTTATTTATTTAAGAACTTTATTGCTCACAGTTAACTATGTGATTAGTGAAGACCAAATGCAGCACACTAATCAGGGAATGAAAGACTTCTGAAGGAAATTGATTCTGCTTGCAAGGAAATGTGTTTTTTATTAGAGATGATTTGTTCTTAGAATGCAAAGTGGTAGTAAAAGAAGTAAATGTATATAAACTGCAATAGGAACCTGCAAAATATACTTGAGACAGAGGCAATAAATAAGTGGAAACCTGTGACTTATTATGTAAGTATCCAACAGAGGAGGTATTTTAAGGATTTTGCAGTACAAAATGAAATTACTATTACTCAGCTTCAGGGACAGGCACACAGTAGCAGTTAGTGACAAATTCTGCAGAATCTTTCTTTCCTACTCACTCTAATATAGGTAACACCACTGTTCCATGCATTATTTAAACCTGCTGCCACAGTTCAGTTCAGTAACAGAAATTTGCTTGTAACACATTAGAGCTAACCTAGCTTCCCCAGACCAAAGCATTTATTTGTACCCTTGATTGGCTCATTCCAGACAGTATGTCTCTGATCTCTAGAAACAGATTTAGGTGGTAATGCTACAAGCAGGACCATTTCTCATTCCACATGGTATCATGGAAATCAATGAGGACCTGCAGTGGCACCAGTGTCATGCAGATGTGCCTCCAGTCTCATTCCCACTGAAGGAACTTAGGCTCAATTTTGCTTCTGCTCTGCAACCCACAGAAGGTACTTGCTGCCCTGAAGAGCAATACTTTCTAGCATGCAAGTCACTTAACATGGACTTCAGTAATTACGACCCATTCCTTCCCCAGGGTTCAACACACTGAAAAGCCTGCTTTCTTGCAAGCTACTTAGCAGCCTGAGCTTCTGCCACAGCAATAGGAGTCTCCATAGACCTTGTGCCTGCCAGCTCTTCCCATCTGACTAAGCAAGAAGCGCTCTGCCAAACAGCCAAACACCCTGAAAGATGCATCTAGGCCAGTGATTTCTCCTCTCTCTATGTGTTCTCACACTTCTGCCACATGTCTAGAGTTGAATTATATCTTCAAGGTCTTTGAAGTGTGGACAGACTGGATGTTTATTTTGATAGAATGAGTATATTTAACACCAACAAGGTGACTGTACTCATTTAGTATGACCTGCAATTAAGCAGCCTTTAGCATTTTGCTTGGTAACCTTCAAAAGCATCCATTCCAGAAAGAATTGTCTAGGTCTCTCTTTGGACAGACCTCCCAGTCTTCTCCATCAGTTTATTTTGTGGAGTTCAAATTGGTGTGATCCTTTTTAATTGCCAAATTTGGTAAAGGCTGAATAATTTTTCTTTAAAGAGTGTAATGCATATCTGATCCTTCCAAGAATCAGCAAGTACCTCTTGATGTATTTCTCATTTATTTTGTTGGGTCTGAGGTTACACACAAGAAAGCAGGATTCCAAGTGAGTAGTTCCCTTGGGCTGGCTGGCTGGCTTTATTAATTGCTGTTGCTGGAGCAGCTCAGTTCAGAAGGCAGTAATCTTTCATTGGCTCCTTCAATGGTCAGAAGAACTGCGGTAGTCACATCCTTCTTCGATGTCATGCACCAAGGGGACAACTCTTAACACGGCAAATTCATCACCCTCATTAACATCAGAGAAACTGATTCCCCACTGTTTACCTAGAAGTTAAAGCAAACGGAATTGCCCTTGGGAAGAACAAGACAGTATATTTGGTAGAGTCTTTAAAGACAAATGGCAGCTCATTTTCTTTATCTCTGCTATCAGACATTATCAAAAGAGACCAGTTGCACTTTCTGGGAACCACTGTGCTATCTCTGGGATTTGAAAACAGAAGGAAGGCAGGTTAAAAAATGAGACTTGGCAATAAAATTGTAGGCTGAAACTGTTTGCTCCCTCTCCAGAGTAAACACAATTCCTTCTTTAGGAACTCTTCCAAGGGAGTTTTATGTGATCTCAAGTACCAACAGATTAATTTTCCCTTCTCTTTTCAATTTCTTTCAAAAATTCCCTATTTAATTTTCTTCCACACAAAGTTCACAAGCTCATTCTCTTCCACAAGCTTCCCTCAGGGCTTCCTCAGAATCTGCAGAAATAGGGCTGCAGAATGACACCTTAATGCAGTAAATACCTATTCCCTATGTCTTCCCTGTGTGTTAACACATGTGCCAGGACAACTGACCACCATACATTCCTCTTCCTGTCAGCACTGCAGAGCCAATTCTGCTCCCAGTCAATGAGTATGGTTTTGTTCTGCCTCATGCATCAGCCACAGAAGTATTTGCTTGCTTTTAGATCACCAAAAGCTTTGCCCGAGGGGCTGGGGAGATTTATGGTTTTGGATGGAAACTGGAGAATTTGGCAATGTCAGCTGTGCAAAAGTTAGCGGTTGACTTTGGGGTCGTTGGGGGTATCTTTGACTATAGTTGGTGGGTTTTGGCCCAGGGTTTTTTATGTTTCTATAATGAAATACATCATCATCACCATTATTATTACCTTATTATTTCTCTGCTGTTGTGCAAAGAAAAAGCTTTCCAACATTCTTCCCTTCAGTATTATGAAGGACCCCACCACCTTCGTTTTTTTTGTTAGCAGCACCAAACTAAAAAACAGAATAATGGAGAGAATTACCTGATAAATTCCCTTTTGTCAGGTAATAATTTCTTCTCATTTTTTAAACATGGTTGTGCAAAACTACTTGCTAAATCTGAGTACTGCAAGGACAGCTGGAGAACAGCAGTGGCAGCTTTTGTCCATAGGACTGCTGAGGAGGAAAAGGTGCCTGGCCTTGGAAATGCCAAGCCAAGCTTCCCTCTTCCTCCATTTCTTCAGCTGAGCTGAATTTCTCAGCATTTCTAAATTTGGTCAGCTGTCCTAGCAGAGAGAGGAATGAGAAAATCAATGCTGGGTCCAGAGGCTTTCTGAGTGGCAGACAGCAGTACATTTCATATCTAATGAGGTAAGTTTGTTTCTTCTGAGCAGACACTTCACTTTGTCACTCACACCAGGAAACACATGCAGGACTCTCCCTAGCCTAATGCTCCCTGACCCCTTTGACCATATTTCAACCAACCCTTCTATGGCTTCTCTTCTAGTTTGTGAAATGACTTGACACAAAACCTTAGCCAACTTGGTGTTCGATTTAATGACCAGCAGCATTGGATGTACGAGTTCCTGGAGCCAGGGAGAGGCCACAGATTTGTGCTGCAGCTGAGGGCGGATCACCTCCTGTGAGGCTGCACTCCAAGGCACCTATGTATTTGGCTATGCAGCACCCTCTGTACATCCTTTCTCTACAGACACCTGTAGACAGAGTATCTATGTACTCCAAGAGAAGAAAGAAACCACGTGCTCTCAGATAGGGGAAGGGGGCAGAAAGGCAGAAGAACTCTCAGGTAGGGCAGTCTCTGCAAAGGGTTTGCAGAGAGACATGCCAATCACCAGCGACAGCTCTGCAAATACTTTCAAATAGAAAAGTTAAAAAAAGAAAGGAATTATTTTGCAGGTAATAAGGTTTGCTGGATCTTTTATGGAACACAATCCCCCCTACTAAGAACTAGACACAATAGCATAAAATTAGTAAGTCTGCCCAAGGTCACAGACGCAAAGGGAGCCAAGGGAGGTGTTCTATAAAGACAATTGGAAAGGAACATTAAAATCGTTACTGGTATTTGGTATCAAGCACATCACTCTTAGCCTCATTATAAGTTCCTGGCAATTGCTCTCATTTTTTCTCTGTATTGTTATCCTTGTGAGCAACAATTTTTACAGAATTTCTAAAGGATTTTTAAAGGATTTTTAAAAGATTTAAAATGCACTGTAGGGATCTGAACCTGAGTAAAGCACCACTATCTTCTAAATACAACCAAAAAAAATAATACCAAAAGTGCTTACATACATTTAACAATATTGCTCACTTTTAGAACCAATTGCTCTTAGAATAAATAGAAAATTAGTTGAGCTAAGCACTTTGTCAGATCACAGCTTTTTCCTAAGAGCTATAAAATCTACTCACTTATTGCATCAGGAAGGGCAGGAACTGCCTGGTGAAAGGCCACGTATCAAAGAAAGTCTAAGTACATTTGCAACTTTCCAGTGCTAGGAAATCAAAGAAAGGTCAGCATAGCTGTGATAAATGAGACTGACTTAAAAATGCACCTCTGAATGCTTATCGTGGTAACGAAAGTGCAACTACAGTCAGTGGTATTCATGGTAAGTCAAATCTGTTATGAATGCTAGTATCAACAAAGTTGTGGCGCTACGTGTGGGCATCTGGATGTGTAGCTCTTCTCAGTGCCCTGTATGAGCACTTCAGGTGCACACGTGCTAACAAATGCATTGCTGGGCAGATGTGGGGGACCACCATCCCCAACACATTTCTGACATTCACTTCATAGCCCCCCCATATTATGTACAGATTGTCACAAGATTTTGAAACAAAATTATTTATGGTATGAAAATAAAAATCATCTTGAGCCAACTTGCTTGTATGGGAACTTCTACATGGGCCAGTTGGACACAGTTGCTCAGTGGCAACAAAAGGGCCTACAAGCTTCGAAGGCTGAATCTGCTGTGGTACAAAGTGAAACAGAAAGTGACACAGAGACAAGAAAGGCAAAAGGCTAAGTTTCTGAGTGATGAAGATTTTGAAACTGGAGACTGAAGTTCTGCCACGGCTTAGACTGCCCCTAGACTTTCCAGACACTACCTTTCTCTTAGATCTATAGTTACCTGTCCTATATCTTTCCCACCCCTCTCTATTACATGAGGGCTTTCTTGTGCTCAGGTTCCTTAATTAGTCCGAGGAACCCAGCAGGAGGCAATTTGCTTTGGCTCCTATTATGTTTATCCTCTTACCATTGTTTTGCTAGGACAATCTAAAATGCAATTAAAGTCAGTACTTTCCCAACATTTTTTAAGAAAACAAAGTACTTTCATCAAAACATTGCCAAGATTGTATAAGCAAACATGTATCCTTTTCCAAAATCAATTCTTTTTCAAGGCAAAGGTAAGTTGAGTTATCTACTGCTATTACGGCAATAAACTGTGCTACTTCTTGAAGTGCTTTGTGTAGGAGAGGCGTGTATCAAGAGAAGTGCCTTAAAAGAAACTTCAGGCAGGTTTGTTTGTTTTCCTACAAACATAAACATGTTTAGTAGTCTGCACTCTGCTCAAGCCACTATTTACACAGCAAGTCTGTAAGAGCAGCTTAACAGCCTGATGAGACAACATAATAAAGGTTTTTACCCTCTCTGTGTCAAGCAGAGAATAGTCCCTCTATCCTCCAATACATTTGATTTTTAGACATATTTCTGAAAAGAGGAAAATATTCTCTTTGCTAAGGTATTTGTCTCCATCACCCATTAGTGGGAGCTGATAGTGAGACTTCTTGAAGGAGCAAGGGACTAGCCTGGGTGAAAATGTGCCGAATGTTACTTGATGATGCTGAAAGAGTATATACAACACCACAGTTTCAGTTTTCAACTGAAAACTCAAATGCAAGACTTCACCTCCCATGGACCTGACCATGTATTCCCAGCTTCCTTCAGTTTCTTGCTGAAGTCAGTGGCCACTGAACAGATACAAGAATGACTGTTCTCTGGCTCTACTTCAAAGGCTTGCTTTAAAAATTCTGCCTAGAAAGGCTGGCCTTCATGGAGTTGATGAACAGAAGGTATCCTTCCAAAAACACCAACAGAAATGTTTTGCAAGTACGCATTCAAAAACCTCCAGGAGATGCTCTTCCACTCCACTACCTCTTCATATTTGAGCTTAGATTTTTGTTTTCATGTCCTAAGGCCTCATCTCCAAGTTACCAAAACAAGCAGTAGCAGTTCATAACATAGCTACTGGAAGAAAATCACACCACTTTGTTTCAACAGGAGACTTGAAAGCCTGCTTTGAATTTGTTTTTATTAGAACAAAACAAACAAAACAGGGCACTTTAAAAGGCCCAGAAGAGTAGACACAATCACAGGAAAATGAAACTCTTCTGAACATTTGGGATAGGGTTGTCATTTTATTGCAGTTCTGTATAGCCCAGTGTAAAGGATATCTAACCTTAATCAACCTGATTAAATAATTGGGCACAGTAATATGGCACCTCTATATACACCACTGCAGTAGTGGAAAATACATACATATAGTGTTTCTCTGATTCTCTTTAAAAACAATTCCTATTGAATTTCAGCTTTCAGCACTATTTATCAACAGATTATTGTTTGTGGAAGAATGCTACCTTCCTGCTCAAACTATTCCAAAGCTGACTCATATCCTGGTAATTCATTAATACGTAACATGATTCTGATCCAGTAAAATCATTTTTGCACTATACACATCATAAATCCTGCAGCATCAACTAAAAAATATATCTCAAATTCTCTTTCTAAACACTAATGGAATGTTTTGCTTGGCTTACCACACACATCATCAAGGGGAGGGGGCCAGACAAAGCTGTAAAAAGCAATTTGATAGCAGTATACTTTATGAGAGTTTAACATACGAATATAAGAGCTACCATACTGAATGAGACCTGAGGTCAAACCAATCTACCGTCTTATAACAGTAGCCCGTCTCAAAAACTGCATGGGAAAATAGAGGTGGAATAATCTCTCTCATCTGCCCTCCCCACATTAGGTCTCATCCCATTAGAAACTGATTTAAAGCCTAGATTGTGAGGTTTAATGTTCTTTTCAGGAGCAGCAATCAAAGAAAATTCACCTTTAACTTATGGTAACACTGTGCTGCAGAAAGGAGAACTGGAGGTGGGGATATGTATTCGTTTTCATGTTTCAGCAGACTTAATTGCTACAACCAACATGGGAGATACTATCACTTGGCAAACAAACTTGTACTGGCTAGAGCTGTTTTCACTTCATGCCTGGGGCATTTATTGTTTCTGGGTATGATCCTGCAACTCTTTTTTTCTCACGAAGGCAGCCTGTACCACTACTCACTATCTCAGTGACACCAAGAGTAAGCACCATGTGGAACGGAAAAGATTTGCGAAGTATTCATTTTATTGACAGTGTAACATGTTGCTTCCCAGCAGAGTATTTTTTAATCTGATGCTAGAAGCAATATGGTGCTTGTCATAAGCAAGATATTTTTGTAAGGCTCAGTGACAAAGAATGCCTAAGAGAAAATATACATAGGGAATGAACATCATCAGTGACAGGGAAATCATCCTGAATTTTCTTCTTATGATCAAGTCTGATTTCCATAATCAGCTCCCAATATCTCCTCCAGTGCACCACCAAGTCTCACTGGTTCTTGAGCTGGACTAGAAGCTGAACCAGCACTGCTGTTTATATACCAAGTGCCTACACAATTAAACATACTGGGCCAGACTCAGCTGGACTGGCTGAAAATCAGCCTATATCAAGTCGGTGCATTTTATATCCTTATATTGGCACACCTATCTGATATGGATGAGTGTTTGAGTTCAACAAGGCTAAATCACTCTCCTTCATGTGTATCACACAAATGAGTGCTGACAGAGGAATGGCTTGAGTCCCTTCAACCTGTTCTGGTTAATCACTCTGCACTGACACTGACACTCCATTCAAGTGGTATACGAGAACAAAGACCAGCAGGTTGCCTTAGTGTGATAGCACTGTAACTCTGCTGCATATAGTAGCCTTCTCTCTGATATAAATGAAGCCCTGGAGATTTTCTCTGACTGCTGAAGACCTCGAATGCACATGCAAACTCAGGCAGAAGTCAGTGAGAGGACTTGTAAGACTGCTTGCACTTCACTCCAGACAGCAAACATCGTCTCTGGGATCCTCGATGCTATCTCCCTTGCAAGGACACAGGTAGCAGCACCTTAATGGTTTGCTAATGCTCTTCCCCCCCACAACAGTTCAGTCCTGACCATGAGGGTAGCAACCTCAGTGAAAGGTTTGTGGGGGTTCAGGTAAAAATGTATTATACATAAGAAAAAAAACCCACACAAAGCAGTAAAATTTCTTCTGCTGTCCTCTTTATAATGTCTTACCTGGCTGTGAAGCTGTATGCTATTGCTGCTCTAGAAGGAAGGGGAAGGCTAAATAATGTTACTTTTATGGAACATTTGGTTCTTCTACGTATTTAATCGGAGGAGAGAAGAAAGAGAGGGGTAGACCAATAACAAAACTTTCTAATGTTTTTCGGTGGAAAGCTGGCCAAACTGTAATGTTGATGCATTGAATCTGAAGGGCCTGGGCCTCACCCATTGTCTTTTAAACTGACTTACATGAAGCATTGATTCTAGCACTGATATGGATTAGCTGAAGGGTTTAATCAGTCTCTTTATTGCTGTATGGTGCAGCTGTACCCATTTAACATTTTTTACAGCTCACTGCCTCTAGGACTGCACTAGGGTATACTCAGCTATAACCCAGAGCAAGAAGAGTTAGAGGAGTAGCAGTAAGGTGAAAAGATAGCTTGGCTCGGCTTGCAGAATCATGACATAAAATTCCCCTGTCCTGCTAGTCCAAGAAATTTCCTGAGCATTTTAAAACTGCAACACAGGACATGGGATTCGCCCTGTCCTGTTTTCAGAGTCTGTAATGAGAAACAGAGGGACAGATGCTCCAGCCCTGACCTCTATCCATGCATTTGGTTAAGTAATCTAAGATGGGTGACTGTGTCCTACATGAATCAATGCAAGGGATGTATCTTCATCCTGAGACCTTCATCAGGTAATATGACTGGGACAAGGCCAGTTGCTTTAGAGAGTTACATGATCAAATGTGGGTGGCAGGTCAACTGTCACGTAACCCAAAGGTGCAAATCCTCTTTGTCCCCCATTTTATTTTTTAATTTGGTCACTCTATGTCAAAGATGTCTGGGGATTCAGTGCTGCTGGTGTGGATGCACTAATTTGTTTGGGATTAAACTAGTGCTGTACAGCCACATTTATCATCAATGGTTCCATACAGAAGAGTATAGTGAGATCTTTGTAGCTAATCTTTGTGGGCTTCTTTAGGCCAAAAATAATTCCCACAAACACTTTCTATCTGTCCTTCCCTGTATGATTAATCCCTCATTTCATACCCATTTTCAAAATGGAGATACCATGCTGGGAGATTCAAATCCTGCTCTTGTGGTAATAGTGCGTATTTTGTACAAATGAGTGAAAAGGTGGATGTTATGAGAGGGGATTACATATCCAGTCACTATGGCAATGTTTCAAGACCAAGTCTGTAGGATCCGTGGATCATAGACAATTACTGTATTTTTCGAGGTGCTATTTTTCTTTCTCTCATTCTGGAATGAATGAAGGCTTCTCTTGACAATTATGAGTTGGGAGCCCTATGTAAAGCATCCCTTTAGCAACAGATCCATCATAGGGTCAGCTAGGTCTAATCACATCAAATTCTCTGGAATGAAGACCTATTTGGCAGTAAAGAAAGGTCAGTCTCTCATTTAACAGTATCACTTTAGGATTGCATGGATTATAGTTCTGTGGTGCAGCATGTTAACACAGAAGGCCTGAGGCTGGGCTCAAATTGTATTTCAGGTCACAAGTGAAAACCAGCTGTGGATGGAAAGATTTGGGAGGTATATCCTTTAAGACATTAGAAAGCTACCACAAAACCTGCTACACTCATGAAGTGTGCTCAGAGACAATCTGAGAAACAAAAAACCAGCTGAACAAGATTTGAGGTGTTTTGCAGGTCAGCATTGCGATATGCTGGCAGAGTCAGCAAGAAAACCGCCTCAATATGTGCTCATAGTATCCTTGGCTCTAGCTATCATTTCCAATTGCTCTACACCATGAGAACTGAGGTTTTGACAAACACTTTGGAAGTGAAGCTGAGGAGAGAAGAAGCAGGGCTACAGTGGGGCAAATAAGAAACACATTTGTTTTAAAAGACAGAAAGAAAAGTTCTCATACACAAATATGACAGTGGATATGCTCACATCTTTCTCTTGAATGAGAGGAAAAAAACACCTCAAATCAGCTATATTTGGACTTCCATTGGATAGCTTTGTAGAGTTAAAAAACCCCAAACCTCTAGCAAAATGTGCTCACAGAAAATCACTAGAGGGAAAATTCAATATATCATGAACCTATGGGGGCAAATTCTGTTTGGGATCTCCTGTTGTATAAACATGCATCACTGAATTTCCTTTGGACGGGCACTGGCATTACCAACAGCAAAGTAGAAGGCCCTGTGTTCCAGTGCCTAGTTATAAAAGAGTAAATCACATTTGTTTAAAATCTGGTAGGAAGCTAGTAAAGAATAACCAACAGTGCAACAGGTAATTAACCAAAGCAAATAAAAAACGCTGTCACGTACTGTGTATGAACACATGGCCTTAAAGAAGCCCCCAAAATGCCAAACAGCCCATGCAGGTATTCCGCATGCCCCAGAGTTACTTTCATCTGGTGGACAATCACCTCCTTTCACAGTGGCTGTATCAATTCATATGGTTGGTGAGAAAGCTACTTTGGGCATACTTCATTATGACTGAACATCATGTCTGTGAGATCTAGCAATCACCAAGCCCCACTTAAGCCTGCATTGGAGGCTGAATGATACAAATGCCTTGAACTGCCCCTTGAAAATGTTTTAATTCCTCAGTGTAGGATGATTTGGCTCTGTTTAAGACAGAGGTGGTGAGGGGCAGAAGGTGAGAGTGTAGACTTATCAGGACAAAGTATTACATGTTGATCACTGGATGTTCCCACTAAAAGCACTTTTTTTCAAAATGTAACTCATCTTTCCAATTCTACCATTCCCTGAAGAGATTTACCACAAATTTGTGTGCTGTCTCCCCTTGTCTTGCTTCGCAAAAGACAATTCCTATCCCAGGAAGAGAAAAATATTTATGATAGAATTTCACACATTTTTCTGGGTGTTCAATGGAGCCTGAACTCGAGTGGAGCAGAGAGAGTGCTTATTGTTGAATCTTTTTTGAGATCACTGCACAACAAACAGAAACCGAACAAGCAATTAACTTAACTGGCTTTAAAACTCATATTGGCTGAGGATTAAGGTAATTATGTCTGCGCTTACACACATTCATTGCAGCTTTAAACAGTCTTGCTTGCTGTTTTGTTGCTGATGTGGTTCTAAAACTAATCTGAGTTGTTGTCCTGCTGTTAATTACCTCAAAGGTTACAAACACAAGCTCTCCTTGCTATAAATAAAGCTATGTTATTTGTATTACATGCTCAAAAGAGATGCAGACCTCTTTTGCTAGGTTTATACAAACAGATCCAACCGTTTGTTCCTGTATCAAAGAATTTACAATACCTTAGACTTAAAGGATCTGTTAAAAGAATACACAATAGATGGCTTTGGTATTGTCATACAGTGATTTCACTGTCAAAGCAGAAAAAAATCTATCTTTAAGTTTGCGGGAAAAGAGACTGGGAAAGCAGTATCAGTCCCCACAGTATCACTGGCGGGCAATGTGGGTTCTTCACCTTCTGGGTTGCAAATAAGTTTCCTTTTAAAAGGTTGGAATGCAGGGGAGGGAAAAGGAAGGGAAACTCCCACACTCTCCTTGTCTATCAAGGAGCCACAGTGTGAGAACCACTCCCCAGCAGAAGTAATCTGCGATTGACAATGGTTTTCTTTCCAGCCAGGGCTAAAAATGTTTAGTTGTAAACAGACAAATACAGAAAATTTTGATGCACTTTACATACGCAAAGGCTGCTTATACAAGCATGCCACATGCTGGGAGGCTATCTAGTAGCCCAAGCAGGCAGCACACTTCAGAGTTCCCAAAAACCAATGGATTTTCGTATCAGGGTATGAACACAAACACAGGAGAAGAAAACAAGTATCTTGCAATGAGCCGATTTGCAGAGGCCAGATTCACAAAACCTGGAGGTTTATTCTCCAGGCAGTCCAGGCATTCATACATGTGATCTTAGGCAAGCTGCTATATTTGGCTTCACCCTTCCTGCCTGAAAAACTGAGAGAAATACTTGATTCTTCACAGAGAGGATGAATGTGTGTAAGGCACTCAGTATGAAGACATTGGGAGCTCTGCAAACAACCAAGAACAAAGTCTGAGACTTTGATACAATTTCCTTTCAATCTGAAAGTCAGCTCTGAGGTCTACAATGAAAGGACATCAAGGAAATGAGGTCAGGTGGGACAACCTCAGAACTTCACAGGGAATATGAAGGAACCTTTTTATTTAAACATGTAAAATTGACTTGTGCTGAAGTTAATGATCATCTGAAGAAAGTTAAGCAGCAACAGTTTATGCATATTTTTCAACAGTTTGAAAAATGTTGCTTAACATGAACAGTATCTCTGTGACTTTGTTCTTCCTCACTGATTCTTTCTGGTGAATCATACATAGTCACAGACTTATCCAGGGGTTCTGCAGGTGGTAAAAGGGCAATATTGCCAGCCTTTTCCATGGCCAATTTGCCTAAGGTTAGCAGAATCTGTTCCTTGATGTTAGCGATGAGCTCATTTGGAGATAAGCTCCCTATGCACTAAGGAGGACACCTAAACTAAATAGGACTCAGCCCCAAAACCATGTGGACTTCCAAGGTCCTAAATGAATATTTGGTAAACTTGCTGATCTGTAACCAAAAGAAATCTTCCTTTTAAAAATGAAAACGAGAAAAAAGAAAATGCTGACAGCAAGATCGTAAGTCACAGAGACTCTATTATGAATCAAAACAACAGATGTAAAACAAACAACAGCATCTTTTATAAATACAAATTAGACTTTTCTATTTCATGCATTGGAAAAACTAATATGCCCCAAATAAATTTCCCTGAATCCCTCAGTAATGTTCTGTGGTCAGCGTTGACACGCTGTTACCAAAAGAACCCATGAATGATTTATATTCCAGCAGTCACTAACCCCAAACCACATTTTTGTGTTGGACCTGACATTAATAACTAACTATATTATTTTTGCAGCATAAGAAGCAAAGTGAAATTACCTGTATTTTGCTTCTTCACAGTGAATCATTAGTGATTTCTTGATCTATATTCACTTTCCTTCTTTCTTTACTAGCAGGCCTACTGACTGCATTATCACCTTAAGCACCAGAGAGGAACTAAATTATCACAGTGTTCCCTCCACAAAGCAGGCATCATACAATGTTTGCTGTAATCAGCCCCTGGGCCCAAACACATCAGATTTCAAACAGGAAATAACTTTGTCCTTCCCATTTCACACTGTGAAGAACCAGTGTTTCTGGGACCGCAGGAACTTCTCCAGGTCAAAAATTCTGTAGATTTGCGCTTATCTGTTACTGCAACAGATAAGCTACAATTGATGAATCAGTCAAAGTACCTTGTAGAAGCAGACAGACTGCCTGCCCCTGCTCACTGACAGCCAGATCATGTTTATATTTCCATGTCTGATCACATGAGGGAGAGGAGAAGCTCAGCTACTGCTTCATTCCTTTCATGGTATGCCTTGTTACTGGCGACTCACTCGTTCTGTGTAGCCCAGGCCCATGAAGAGACAAAACTCCATTGAACAGCATTTACAGAGCTGCTTCTATTTCCCATTATCACGGCAGATATCTGATTATTTATAGGTAGCTTTCAAAGACTCTTACTAAAACTTTGCATAATGAACAAATATATTTTGCACCAGCTCTAGCCTAACAAAAATGCAGGGCTTGACTTTTCTCTCACCAGTTTTGCACTGGTGTAATTACACTTATTTCAGTGGTGAAACCTCTGATACCACAGTGAGAGCATGTCACAACACGACATTCATGAACCAGAAAGTATTCCTAACTATCTCTAAATAAATCACAAAGGGAATGCTTCTTTTTAACATTTCGTCCCTATTTTCAGCAAGTACGTCAAAACCTAATAACTTACCCCTGTCTGACATGATCCTACAATGTTATTTCTGCCTAGTCGTGTGCACTAACTGTGCCATTCTCCACTCTTCCCATCCTGTTCCTGCTTGAAACTAACCTTGCACTGACTCCTTTGGGTCTAATCCACACTCAGGGTGGAGTAGGCTTCTCAGATGATGGAATTCAATAGAGAGTTTGTAGGTCAGGGGTAAAGGAAGAACAGCAATGGGAGACATTACTGTGGAGATCTGTTACTGAAAGCTCAATCAAGAGGACACTGTGGATGAAGCACTCTATAGATAGATAGGAACAGTCTCATGCTCGCAGGCCCTTGTTTTCATGGGGGACTTTAACCACCCTGATACCTGTTGGAGGGATGGTACGGCCCAGAGGAAGCAATCCAGGAGGTTTTTCAATTGTGTGAAAGACAACTTCTTTCTGCAAGTAACAGAGGAGCGACAAGGAGAGGTGCCATGCTTCTCCTCCTGCTCACCAACAGGGAAGGGATGGTTGGAAATGTGACGCTCCAGGGCAGCCTTGGTTGCAGCAATCATGAGATGGTTGAGTTCGAGATCCTCAGGACAGTGAGAAAAGCGTGCAGCCAGCTCACTGCCCTGGACTTCAGGAGAGCAGACTTTGGCCTCTTCAGGAACCTGCTTAGTAAGGTTC
>WYDI02021669.1:0-26549 GCA_009867235.2 Psittacus erithacus | reverse complement strand
CCAGGTTGGACACAGGGGCTTGGAGCAAGCTGCTCTAGTGGAAGCTGTCCCTGCCCATGGCAGGGGTTGGAGCTGGAGGAGCTTAAAGGCCCCTTTCAACACAGACCAGGCTGGGATTTTGTGAGTGTGCATTTGTCTTAACATACTTCTCTGTGGAAAGGGCACAGATGAAGTGTCTTGGTAATACAAAAGAGAGGTATCCATGTCTTCTCACTCCACTAAAATTACCCCTAATCTTTTGGTAATCTGGCAGAACCATGAAACCAGATGTCTCAGATCTGCTTAGGAAGCTTCTGCTTGCCCACCTCATTGGTCCCATGGCTGCCATTGTGGAGTTGGAAGAATATCAGTTTCAGTTTCTTCTTATCTCAGTCTTTTCCATCAAAAAGGCAAGGAATTAGGATGAAAATGTCTTTAAATTATTTTTGGAGAATGAGAGGCGACCTTCTGCTAGTCTTTTCCTTAATACTGAGAACAGGTCAGGAAATACACACGTCATAACTGTAGCTGCTAATAAAGACCAAGGAGTCTGGTACATCAGCTACTGCAGTATGTACTGCTGCCAGAAAAGAGCTTTGCTGAAAGCTATCTGGGGTCATGTCTGATGTGTTAATTTATCATTTCATGAGCTGTGAGCATCTTGGGCACTAAAGGTCAGTTGATTCCCAAAGGTACTCAAAAAAAGCCCAGCTTTTAAAAAGTATGCTTCTGAGCTTTTTTCTTACTAGAACTTTAATAACTTAAACTCTTCCAACAGCTGTATCTGATGGGGTGCATCCAGGTAGTCATTTGTGCCCAGTTGTCCAAAATGCAGAAGATCCTTGCATTTTGAAGCAGTTAATAGTGTCTTTGGAGTTTGGTGTTGGCAGACAAATGCGTTGGGCCTATTTACAGCAGTCCTTAGGAGGGTGAAGGAGCTGCTCAGTGCTTTCCTGGGCATGATTCTTGTGCTCCTTTTCCTTGTCTGACTTGTAGGGAAGTGAGAACAGAACTACTCCTGTGTTGTGCGGGCAGTGCTGGATGGGGAGGGACGTCCATGAGCGCAGCAGGAGGAACGAGTGATGGCAGTTGAGCAGTTCAGCCTTCCAGTCACCACGAGGTGGCTGCTTCTTGCTTTGCAGGTCCCCGTGCCACGTGTGTGCGGTAAGGCAGAGTCTGTTCCGGAAGCAGTGCAGGCAAACAGGAGCTATCAAGCTTGATTTTGTTTTATTTTTTTAAAGACCCCAAATGCTGTTTGGGGGGGAGCATTGCTTGGACTCACTTCCTGTATGGGTATAACGTCTGTTCCTGGTTGAAGTGATCATGGAGCATGCCATCTGCATGCTTTCATTGCAAAGAGATTAATGTCCTGTGCTGAAAGGCTGTTGATCTGTATGAACCAAAGCCTGACATGTGGGGAAGATCTGGTACTTAAAACTGAGCTTCTGTTTGAAAAGGCAAGCTTCTATTTGAACTAAAATACAAATGCAGGTGTACTTTACCAATGGCTTTATTAATTTGTAATAGAATCAAGCATATTTGACTGTTAGACCATAACTGCCAGTAAAATACTCTGGGGTTGTGGTTTTTTTCTGTGTTGTATTTTGGAAACCCTGAGAAGCTCAAACTATTCTCTTTGTCCTAGGAAACAAATGAGGTTTTAGATTACTACTGAGATTAAGACCCAGAGTTTTAAAAACAGGCTAAAAAACCCATCCAGATTCAAAGAAAAACAGCCAAGAAATTGAACAAATAGTTCTATGTTATACCTTATTTTCTCTGAAATGAAGAAAAATAGCATGTTACTAGAACTGGGCTACAGGGCTGTACGATGTGTAGGTGATGTGCGTGTTGTTGGCAGGCCCAAATGATAATGCTGTTTCATCAAGTCCAGTGTCTTGCTTCAGCAGTGTCTTTTGTTCCAGGAGAAGCTGGCTGACTCGTGCACAAACCCAGCAGTTCTGTGTAAGGGATGTTGAACCAATTGTTCCTCAAAGCAGAATGTTATTTCTGTGAGCTTGAATAACTACAAAGGTAGTGGCAGCCCCACAGTTACGGTATGCGGCTTGTTCTGAAAACACGAGCTGAAGTGCTTTCTCCTAATTCTGTGTGTGCTGGTGAATTTATTTAATCCTTTCTTACAGATTTACTGAGTTCTTTAGAGAACTCGGTTGGGCTTTCTCATTTCTGAGTTCAGTTCCCTTTTGTTCCAGAAGGAAATTTAAGTGTTGTTTTTCTGATCCTTTTTGCTCTTCTTGTATTTGACTTTCATAAAAAGCAGGTTTTCAAGTGAGCTCTTCAATATGAGCTTAAAAGATCTTGATTTTCAGTCCTGGTTTTTTCACTGGCATTCTTCAGCTCCTGGAGATTGTGTCGAAGTGCTTCTTTTCCAGACAACACTTCTTCCCATTCTTCTTTTAAGAGTTCCTTTTCTTTTTTGGAATCCTGAATCAGAGATCTGTGTTCTATGTACTGAGCTGCATTTTCTTCCTCAAGCTTCTCCACAAGTAGTTGCTCTGGCTCCCTCTACCGCTGGAGAGAGGGCAGTGGCAGAGCTGGGAAGTAAACCATATCCCTGGTTTACTTCCTCTCCCTTTTCCCAAATGCCTGCAGTATCTGGTATTTTCAAGAAACTGGTCTCCAGTTGTCTGCAGCCTTCTGGTCAGACTTGTGACGTGCACTGAAGCCTCACTTCTTTTTTCCTCCTCAATAGAATTGCTGTGAAGAGAGACAAGGAAGTTGGTGATTTTTCCATCTGTGCCATCTGGGGAGCAGAAGGTTCTGATCAGAAGTCTGCTACACTTCCCAGTTTGTTATTGCACCTCTTGCTTACATTGGTTTTCTGCCTTTGTGGAGCCCTGGAGTTCTGATAACCCTCTCATGTTCTTCCTCAACTTCCTTATTCAAAACTTGGCCTGGGATCAGGATCTTGGATTATGTTTTCCTCACCTGTCTTTCATAATCAATATCAGGGCTACATCTTTCATAACTCTTTTGAACATAAATTTAAGGTAGAGTCAGAATGCATCGCCCACAGGATTTTTTCATTCACATACAGAAGTGATTATCAAACTGTGACAGGGCACAACTGCAGATATGCTGGCTTCCATGGAAGTCCCTTGGTTTGGAATAGCTGTAACAGCAGACAGTTTTACAAACAGCTTGTTAAATGCTTATGTGGGGGAATGGGTACAGGGAGCAGGAGACTTGATTGCCTGTTGTTTGTGTGCAGTGCTACTGTTCTCCTGTGAAATTACTACCTGAACTCCCACAGAGCCACTAAATAAAAGTATGTCTTGGTACCTCTGAGCACTGTTCCTTCAAAACCAAATGTTAGATCATTTCCAGTCCTCTGAAGGTCTCAGCAGTGGTGTTCCTATAGTCCTGGGACAGCTGCCCCACAGCAGCAAGTATTGTGCATCTGCCCTGCTGGCAGAAAATACTGGTTCTGTATTCGGAAGGTTGGGATGCAAGAGTGAATGAATGGCAATAATCACAAAATAATGTGGGTTATAGACTTTTAAGTCTCCCCTCCTAATCTATGATTTATAATTCCCGCAGATCCCCTCAAAAACTTCTTGAGCAGAAAGGTAAAGCGTATACAAGCGAGGAAAATACTTGTGTCGGCTCAGACCTGAATTCATAGTGAAGGTTTGAGTCTAAGCAGTACAATATTTATCAGTCACTGGGTTTGCCAGCAGGTCTGTGTGTAAGTGCTGGAGGCTGGCGCGAGAAGCAGTCGTTCTGACTAGGTGTGCCTTAACATGATCCTGGAATTACAGGCACAGTATAGCGTAGTAACGAGATGCAGTCTGACAGGCGTACCGCACTTGAAGGGACATTGTCTTGGTGTGTGCATGTGAAAATGGGAGAGAAATTTGTAATTCACCATCCCATATGGAGCCTTTTTTCCCCCTTTCCCCAAATGAAAATGATCTCAGTAGCGCTTGGAGCAAGCTCTGGCTGCAGTGGGTGTGCAGCCCTGGTTATCCCTGGCTGGGTGGTTGAGGTGGAAAGCGATGCAAGAGCCCCTGGGTGTATTACAGGGCTCTTACCTGTGGCTCCTACAGTATGAGCTGGATTCCTCAGTAGCCTTGCGTTCCCTGAACTGAATTCTCTTTGGGGATGTTTCAGGTGTATCATTTGAGCTTACAAATAAGGAATGACTGTGTTTGTAAAGATTGTGCGGCAGGCGGCTTAAAAATCACTTAGTAAAGCGGACGGGCATTGTCACTGCTAGTGTCAAGGAAACTGAGGTGAAGAGGAGTCCAAGTATCTCTTCTGTTAACGCATATATAAGTATGGTTGGTATGAGAAAAGCAATTTGAATTAAATGCTGGCTTCCTTGCTTGGAGATGGATGGGGCTCTGCTTTTGTATCCGCTCAAAGCAGGTAGGTAAGTAGTATGGGTGATACGTCTGCCATTTTGGGGACAGGGAGAGACACTTCCTGTACAAAATTTTTTGAAGTTTTGAAGATATCAATGTTAATGCTCTTGATGAGGAGAATGAAGCACCTCTGCGAGTGTTTATGTAAGTTATTGGGGTGGAGAAAACAAGTTCTGAGGTTTGGTGGTGAAGTTACATGTGGAGACTTGACTACTGTGATGGCTTCACTGGTAATCTGTGGAGGCAGCCAAGGGGCCCATGCTGGTGCTGCTTCACAGCACCAAGAGCACTACTTTTCATTACACTGCCTCTACTAACAGGCATGACTGTGGTATCCCATCTTCTCATCCTTCTGATGCTGTTGGTTCCACCTCAGTGTAAATCTGTAAGAATACACAGTTTTTAATCGCTTTTTACTTTTAGTGTGTGGACCAGATAAATGATTCTGTGGGAGACTGGCAGGGGAAAAGACAGAAGTCTTTTTCCAGACTCCTTAAACACTTTTTGTAAGGAGTGAGTGACTGACTGAAAGCTTAGTTCCTGCAAATAACTGTTACTGTCCCTGCTGGGCATTGCAGGGGGAAACAGAGTTGTCAGGTGATAGATACAATCAGTGTGGAGCAAAATCTTGTCTGCAGTGGAAAATATTGCATGTCGTTAATACCTCTTCTAATATTTGTCATGGTGAAGCTGTTAAATGCTCTCTGAAATCTGAACATCCTTTTAAAGTGAAGATGCGTTAGATCTACAGTCAGATGAATGCAGTTCTCCTTGGTTTAAAACTGCAGAGCCAGCTTCGGAGTGTCTTTCACTAATACATAGTCCTCCACAGCAGGGAAAACCTCTAAATGACTACTTGCCGTGTCACGTTGTTGCTGACATGTTTCCCCTATCACTTGCATAAATCAGCAGGATAAACAGGCACAGGAAATGGCTGGTTAATTCTACATCAGAGTACGATGGTAAGTGCCTGCTACTGTGAAAAACACTCAGATCACCCTTTTTAAGGGAGATTTGACTCCTTCACCTGCTTGTGTTGTTACTTTTAAGCATAAAGGATCATTTTTCTGTGGAATGCTGGATGGGGAGGTTTGGAATTACTTCAGAAAATTAATTTTTACTTTGAAGGCCCTTTCTCTCCCGTGTGATCATGCTGGCATTTCTGTATCAAAAGGGTTGTACTGTCAGCAATTACCATGAGCCTTGTCTCCATCCACGCTTTGAATCCAGTGGGCTATTGAATAGGCAAATAAAACCGGCTCGTTCAGGAAGATGAAATGAAGTATCTGACTGAATTTCTAATTTCATTAGAGGGAAGATTGAGACAGGGTGTAAACATCAGGAGGAGATGAATCTCTTGAGGAAGAGATGAATCTCTTTATGCTCAACCCCTGACATGACTGAATTTGCAGGGAGATCAGTGGAGAGCAACCCCCAGCCTTGCTGCAAGTCCCTTCACCTGCAATGCAGTGCTGTGCAGCTGCAGCTAGGTGGTGGAGGCAAATCCCTCTTCTCTCTCACTCTTGCACAAAGCTTTGCTGCGTTTGAGAAGAACCAGCCCCTCTGCCTGCCCTTGATGTCCCCCTCCTCCTGACCAGTGTGGCAGCTGGGTTTTAATGGCTCTTTCCAAAACTATTGGTCTGTCTTCAGGAGTATCTTTATCAATGGGAGGCCGTGCTTCCTGCAGGTAGGTTACCCTCTTCAGTTTTTTCTTCATCTTACATGAATTTGCACTTCTTGAGGCATTCCTGAGAAAATAAGGACTTTTGAGAGGGTCTAGATATGGATATGATTAGATATGAGTAACACACTCCATAAAAGATCTAGCATTTTGCCTTTCCACATTGTTTTCCTTAAGTAAAATACTGCTGTGTAGTTGTAGAGAGACCCTGCATATACAGTGAATTCTGATGATGAAATAGCACATTGAGAGAGCGAAAGTAAAAGGTGATCAAGATGTTCGTAAGTAGAACAGAGGTGGCTATGGAAAAAAGTACCCAGAACACTTGATTTTTTAATATGTAACGTTTTTATAGGCTTTTCATAAATATTATGTGCATTTTGCAGTGTTGCTGGCAGCTGTTTCAGTTGTCATCTTAGAATACAGAGTAAGGATTTTTCTGCTGTCTTTAGCAGCCTTTTGTGCCTTTTTGAGTACTCTGTGTGTGAGGAAGCAGATGGGTGAGGGTTGTGGTTTTGTGTATCTGTTTTTCTTTGGTATTAACACATTCTGCGCTGATCAAATCTCTGTCTGCAGTTGACATGGTCGCTTTCGGGGAAGAACGTGGTGGGATGTAGTAACATCTAATGAATGTTCGCAGGGAGGGAAAGGAATGAGATGTGTTTTGGTGGTGATTTCATAAAGGAAATAGTACAGTAGAAACGTATGTGACCTGAATGTGGCTCACTGTCACATAGTTGGTATAATAGATGATAATATAGAAGCAAAATGCTTTTGGGTCCCCAGGACAGCCTCAGATGCAAACTACAGGGTGTGCCAGGTCCGAGGCTGTCAGCAGCGCAATTCGTCAGCCCTTTCTGAGAGAATGGGGTTTAGTGCTTCCAGTAACTTCTTCCTTGATGCATGAAATTACTATTATTGCAAAGCACTCGGGCTGCAGAGTGGCCTGATGTTTCCATCTGCATCACTGGTTTTTCAGATGAATTTTTCTTTTGAATCCACTCAAATCCCTACATCTTCCTCAGTTACAAAAGTGAAGATCTTTAAATGGTGTTTGGAGAAATACTCGTTGCTGCTTATGCTATGGGTGTGGCTACTGGCCTTAAATCCTCCTTTC
This sequence comes from Psittacus erithacus, assembly GCA_009867235.2. Taxonomy (NCBI): domain Eukaryota; kingdom Metazoa; phylum Chordata; class Aves; order Psittaciformes; family Psittacidae; genus Psittacus; species Psittacus erithacus. The sequence goes on along the minus strand of WYDI02021669.1, from coordinate 19,384 downwards.
TATCCAATTGTGCATCCTGGCTTTACCCTGTCAATAGGATCCTGTTATAGAGGTAGAATCCAGTCTCCCCTTCAGCCCTTCTGTCCATGGTCCTTTCTTGCCTTTGCTGCCTGCTCTTCATTTGGGGACAGTCTGACTTTATTTGTAGGTTGGTCGTCCCCAAAAGAATGCAGCACTTGTGAAGTAGCATTTTGACCTCCAAGAGTTTTCTCCTCCTCCCCAGTTTCCTTTTACCTACCCCTGACTTGTCATTCTGTGGCTCATGGGGGCAGAAAGTCTAAATACTAAATATCTGAGGGCTGGATCAAGCTACAGGGTTGTTAATATATGTCTTATTAGAGTGGCAGCAGTGGAATGGACTGTCTGGCAGGCTTGTTTTATGGTTTAGGATCACTAATCTGAGTTGCTTACCTCTACCTGAATTAAGATATCAGCAGGACTTGCAACAGCCTGAAAATAAATGGTGAGTGGTTTAATTGTGCCCAGGATGAACTTTGTAGCTCCTCTTTGCTTTAATGAACTTCAGTTCCAGATTGTAAATGGCTACAAATTCAGTCATGATCAGATTGGACCACTGGTTTCTTCCCTTTTATGCTCCATAGATATTTAAGATGGCCATAGCCTGAATATGTGTAATGTATTCAGTGTATGAAGTCTCAGCAGAGTGCATGTGTAGTAGGTAAATGCTGAATCTTCATTCTGCTGTATAACTACTCAAAATTGAAATACTAAATTTGTCCTGTGGCGTAAGATTAATGGGACTGCCCTGATATGATGTGCAGGGCTCCAACTCAGTTATAAGTTACAAGAACTGATTGAAAAGCCCGCATGCATTAGCATATCCACATCCATTGCTGTAAAGAAATGTGCTGCCCACCTCTTCGGACAACTCCAGCTTTATTTAATATCTCATACTTCTAAGAAGAAAAGCTCAGTGTATCCTGCAGTGCTTTGCCATTAAACCTTGCCAATGCAGATGGGCTGTAGGCATTGCTTCCATGTCCTTGCTTTGCACAAAAGGGTAGTGAAGATTAAACTTTTAGGCATTTAACCATTCCCTGTAACGCTGAACCCAGGACATAAAGTAAATAACTTACCTGGTTTAGTATTACCATTTCAGGAGCTGTTTGGCTGTAAGTGGCATGCTGCCACAGAGGGGGAGTTGGGGTACAGGGGGTGTGGGGATGCCTTAGCTCAGGGAACTCCGCCACAGCTCACATGCTTGAGAGCAATGAGGTGGCCTTTGCTAACGTGATCTTCACGAGCAGGAACTTGGAGTAATGCATTTGGTGAAAGTTAAAATCACAAAATTAACATTTTTATTTATAATTGTGGGAGTGGAAAGAAAATACCGCCTCGATGCCTGATCTCAATCCATCTGCAGTCACAAGCTCTTGGAAGGGTTAACAGAACATCTGCTCTGTGGATTCCCACTCACCGTAGCTCAGACAACTGTCACCAACTCAGACGTTCAGTGAAGAGACAGACTGGGGATGCAGCCCACCACATCGAGAGCAGGAGAACACCAGCGCAGTATTGTGGGGTTTAGAGTTCTGAAGTGTTAGAAGCAGAAGGATCATTAAATGTTCATTTGATCTCAAAGATGAAAGGAACAACAGGACCAATTTCTAAAACACCAGTTTGATTTTTATTTTTTTTTCCAAAGGAGTAAAAACTAATTGATGTTAGTTTTTAAGATAACATTAACCGACATTTTAATCTTCAGCTCTTATGTGAGGTGACATCTTAAAATACAGTCTGCTTTAGAGAAATCCTCACTGAATGAAAAGCCGAGAAGGGGTTCAGTAATGTGTTGGTGGGATTACTAAGCTTTTTAACTTGCTCTTGTCCAGTCTTTTCTTTGTTCCACTGTAAAAATGAATCTAGAGCATTAAGTTGTATTTCTCACTATTATCTGAAAAATTGTTTGTGTCTGCTTTTATGCTAGCTGAGGAGTAAAAGCATTTAATGTGAAAATAGATTTCTGGAGGCTGATAATTGCATCTCCTCCGTTATCAGCAATCCCTGATGTGAAGTGAAAGCTACTGAGCTAAAGAGTAACGTGTGTGAGACATGCAGTGTGTTCTCTTTCAGACCCGACACTCAGCATCGGGGCCCTGCTGCTCATTCAGAGAATGATATTCCAGAGCAAGAGGAAGAAATCCTGGGATCAGATGATGATGAGCAAGAGGATCCAAATGATTACTGTAAAGGTGAGGACTTGTTTGTTTCAGTACAGGATTTTCAGTGTAACCAAGAATTTCCTTCATTTTTCCATCTACTATAGAGAATGAAAATAGACTCCCTCTTACTTTAACTGTTTTTTGAAACTGTATGACAATAGTAATGTTTTTCAAGCTAATCTGAAAAGGAGAAACTATTTTCCAGGGTTCCCTCTGCTCTCAGTCAGGATTTGAGTTGGAGCTGGTTTTAATGCAGGTGCAAAGCTGTTAGCTGTATCTCTGTGCCAGAGGGCTTTCAGAATCGGTAAAAGCAAGTAGGCATCCAATTCCTTTTTGATTTTCATCAGAAAAAGGACACTTTAAATCCTTCAAATTCTTCATTGTTTTCTTTTCAAGATCATCTTTGTATCATTTTTCGGATAACTTTGTGTCTGCAAATACAGTCTTCCACTCTTTCTGGGAGTAGAAGCTAAATACAGAGCAAATGGAAACACCACAGTATATAATTGTATTTCAAAAGGGTCAGGCTGGTTTTAAAATAGCAAATACTTTAAAAAATGACAGAACACTGATCATACAAATTCAACTCATCAGTTACTAGAAGCTTGAATATGTGCCCCCACCTCCAAGTGCTTTGTAAGACTACTTCTGTGATACTCTTTATTGTATATATAAAGGCAGGGAGAAGCATGTAATAAATGCCATATATGTGTATAAAAAATGCAAAGTAAAATAGCACAAGGAACTCTGATTGCAATGTTTCTTCTGCTTCAGTGCTTTACTTCAAAGCATTTACATTAGTTCTGGCATGCTACCCAAGTATTTGTGGGATTTTGTTAGTTGTAAAGCAAGTGAGAAGAAGAAAAAGCCATTGTGTGACTGCAGTCAGTACAGCTGTCGCTGTTGCAACTGAAATCTTCAAGTGAAGAGAAAGGACTTCTGCTGCTGGAGCTAACAAAGTAACGGGTAGTAATTCTGTATCTTGTTTATGAACCAGTCAATCAAGAGAGACAAATCTTACTGACAAAGCACGTGTTTCATGGGTGGTACTTGCTCACCACAATTGAATAGTAAGTGCCTGGAATCTAGGGTGTAATTCCAGGTTCTGGCAAAAAATTATACCTTAGCAGTCACAGTTTATTCTCTGTATTCTGTTTTCTGCAAATTCCATTGTCTTTGTGTCTTTGCTTCTGTCATGGAATCCTCCTGCATAGTCAGCAGCTTGAGAGATACTGGGGGTACAGGGAGGAGACTTTCCTGTTTGTAGTCATGTTACATGGCAGAGTGCCTTTCAGTCAGGAAAGCAGTTGCAGGGGGAACTCCACTGGGGTCTTGAGTTCAGTTCTCTGTCATGTTATAAGGGCAGAGCAATGCTGGTATTCAACTGTAAGATTCTGCTACTGAACATCAGAAGCAGTGCTTTCCAAAGGTTCTCAGTCCAGTAGACTTCAGATGCTTTCACTGAAGAAATACTCTTTTGTGGTGCTACAGTGATGGCCTACATTAAAAAAGGAGGAAAACTCAGTCATTCTACTTCAATTATATTAAAGCTTTTTAGTCAGCCAGAGGGCTGTTGACAGCTCTTCTTCTGGTGTGCTGTATATTTATTCCAGTGAGATCCAGTTAAAGAAACATTTGTATTTGTTTATATGATTAAAAATGTAAAACACATGAAGTCTGCCTCAAGTGGTGATGCTTGTTCCACAGACCTGCTCTTCAGTGCTTGTGAGATCCCTTCATAGAACTTTCCCACTGTTTTTTCTAGGTGGTTATCACCTGGTGAAAATAGGAGATCTCTTTAATGGACGATACCATGTGATTCGGAAGCTTGGATGGGGCCACTTCTCTACTGTGTGGCTGGCTTGGGACATCCAGTAAGTCTTTCTGTTCTAGCTGGTGTTTCTGGTGGGAATGCATATTCTAACACAAGAGTTTCTTTCTGTATTATGCATACAAGTGTGCAAGAGGGAATTAACAAACTGTGTGTGTGGAAAGAGTGCTTGTGTGTTTGGCAGTCTCTGAACTATTATTTTATGAGGAATTACTATTAAAAAACTCAAAGACAATCTTCATGAGTGCTTAAAACTTATTTTTCCGTGATGCCTTAAATAAGTAGCTCTTTTGTATGCAAAAGAATTAGTATAATCCTGGAGAATAAGTTCTTTGAGCATTAACAGTCTCCAATTTACTTACTCTGTGTGTAGAGGGAGGAGATTTGTGGCAATGAAGGTGGTAAAGAGTGCAGAGCACTACACAGAAACAGCACTGGATGAAATCAAGTTGCTGAAATCGGTGAGTGCCCGAGAGTGGGGTTCTGATGTTTTATTATTATTTTATTTTTGAATTCATTTCGGGGAGTTCACATTTATCATGTTTGATTCTGGATCATCTGGCTGCAGAGAATTTGGAGAGGAACCTAACAGTAATGCAGTTGATCTGACTTCAAAATATGTTCTTGCCTGGTAATTACCTCAGGAAGCACAAACCTCTTTTATTTTCTCTGCAGGTCCGCAACAGTGATCCAAATGATCCAAGTAAAGAGAGAGTTGTTCAGTTATTAGATGACTTCAAGATTTCAGGAGTTAATGGTTCTCGTATCCTTTTGAGAAATAAAGGCAAAGAATTGCATAAAGATGGGAGTTAGCTAGGTAGCTGTCACATCAGGGCTGCTGCGCAGTGCCCAGGCAGCCCTTTCACTGCCCAAGGAAACCTGCTGTTGAATTACGTGCCTCAGAACTGCCTGGTCAGCTTGAGAAGGATCATTCAGTCTGACATAATACATGCAAGTGGTGGAGACTGCACTGCTTAGTTATGCTTTTAACAGGAGAGATCATGTTAACATGAGGGTGGCTGTATCTGCTTTCTGGTTCAGGACTGAATGGCTCAGTATCCAAGGTACCTCTGTGGGAAGAGCCCTTCTGTCACAACCCCTCAGTTTCACAAGCAGCCTGGTAATAACCCCTTACTGAAATAAAACACTACAAAAGGCTAAGATCAGTAAGTAAAAACAGCAAACACATGCAGTCTGTAACTTGATAGTAAGGTGGATTTCTAGTTACGAAAGCATCTTACCTTGGACTTCATAAAAATTGCTAGGAGGTTTAAAGTGTATTGCTTTGAAAATCCCCTCTAGTCCTGTGAACAGCCTTCTCATGGGCAGTGATTTGTGGCATGTCCCAGTAATGGGCGCTTAAAATTGTAAAGTTTCACTTTTGTGCTTGTTGCCCTTGAATTTGATTTCAGTGAGCTGTAGGCTCTAAACCTTCTAACACTTCTAGAAAACAGGAGCCCCATAATGTATCTCCCCTATTAACTTTTTTCTGGTATTTAGCATCAAGTAAATGTTGAGTTCATCTTGCAATTATTTCACTCTTGTGAAACACTTTCTGCCAGTGTAGAGTAAAAGCAACCTAGTAAACTGGAAGTTTAGCTTCTAAAGCAAAGGCACAGTAAGATGTCACTGGAGTGACTGTAGCTGTTCAGAACTTGTAGACAAAAGGCAGATAATGTAAATATTGTTGAAGTCGAGGCTTGTCAAACGTTTGTTTTGCTGGTAAAGAGGCAAGGGAGGGTGGAGAATGTTCCAAAGAAAATGCAAATTTTATTATCTTTTCAGGTAGTGCTGGTACAGAATGATCTGGCATCAAGTTTTGCCTGGGGCAGGAGCCTAGGTTGTTCCAAAATGTACGCTCTTGGCTGGAAGATGTCTCAATACTAGCAGAACCTACTAATCCACACTTGCTTGTGTAACTGGCTGTCACTCAAAGCAGGAGACTGCTGCTGCTGTATTAGGACCGTTGTCCTAACCATCTCCATCCCTCTGTGCTTTATGTAGCAACACTGAGGGTGGTACTGTTAAAGAAGGCAGCTTGGGTCAGAAGGATGAGAGTTCTTTAATACAAAGCATATAACTGGTATGGATTTCTTTTGATCCTCAGTCCTGGGATTTCAGAGCTCCTTGGTTCAGGATTTCCATCTTTTTTCTTGACCGAGCTCCAGATATCTGTATGGTGTTCGAAGTTCTAGGGCATCATCTTCTGAAATGGATCATCAAGTCAAATTATCAGGGGCTTCCACTCCCTTGTGTCAAAAAGATCATCAAACAGGTCAGTTCCTGATCAGTTCTGACTGCACTGTTCCACTCGACCCAGTGAGAACTCTTTCACTAATCCTTCTCAGATTGAAGGAAACAAAAATCACTGGTATCTCTCTCATGCAAAAAAAGTCATTCTTGGGTTAATATTTACTTTCTCTACTGCAAAACCCTGTTATTTTCTGACACTTGAGCCATGGTGGGAGGCCAGCTTTGCTTTTAACCTTTTGTTACCCAGGTTATTCCTTATAAGTGCAAACATTTTTCTTTTAAACTCTGCCTCAGTAAATATGGTGCTTAATGATGAAAAGAGCAAGAGAAACCTGTTCTTCATACTGGATGGTTGCCTAAGAAGTACCACACACCTACATGTGAGGTGAAGGGGAGGAGGAAAACATGATTTTATTGTAGGGTGTTTAGATAAGTTATGAGAGTAAAGAAAGAGTATTTTAAGTTCATAGCTAAAATCTGTGTGTGAATCTGTATTTTCTGGAACTGAGTAGTAACCACTGATCACATTAGCTCTAATCTGGAGTATTCTCACAGAAGCCCTTCAGGTTCAGTGGTCATCCTAGGCTATATTGCATTTTCCCTTCACTCTCCATTTGCTCATTCTTTACTTTTTCTAAGGATCAGTTTCCTTCTCTGCAGGTTCTTCAGGGTCTGGATTACTTGCACACGAAGTGTCGAATTATTCACACTGACATTAAACCTGAGAACATTCTCCTGTGTGTGAATGACCAGTACATCCGCAGGCTGGCTGCAGAAGCAACAGAGTGGCAAAGATCGGGGGCTCCCCCACCATCTGGCTCTGCAGGTGACTTTTCCTGCAAATTGATGCTATTTCCCACACACACACACACACACACTCTCCATTATCACTATTCACACTAGGAAAACTTCCTGAGTATGGTGGAAAAAAGATGATTTACCTGATGTTTTTGCAGAAATCTGGAAAACTTGTAACAGGAATGGCTTCCTTAACATGCAACATCCCTTAAGGTCTGAGAGCAAACTTCCTCTCATTCCTAGTTCCTGGTGTTTCTCTCCAGGATATCCATTGTACCTGTGACTAGTTGTGAAGAACAACTGCAGTATGTTGGAAGGCTCTGTTAGTCATAATTTTACAACCCCAACATTTAGCTGAGCCTATCAAAGCATACCTTAGGAAGCTCCCTGAACTTTGGTAATTTAATGCTTTGGTTTGCATTTTCTTTTTAGTAAGATGCATAATACATGCAGTAAATGAAGCTGCATGACAGGAAGTTTAACTCTTTGGTATCAGTTGAGCAAGTCTATTCTCTGGAATTCTAATTATGCATTTAATGTTGTTCTCTTTTTTTTTTTATTCTTCTGTAGAAAAATGAGCCTTTAAAATATATCAGCAAATGTTATTTTGAATGTTACCAAACCACAGCAGAAAGCTTACCTTTAAGATAAGAACACAGTTGCAGTTTTTTATTACAAACATAACTAATTTACTGCTCTTCCTTTCTCTTTCAGTGAGCACTGCACCACAGCCAAAACCAGTAAGTGTGATAGCTTTCATGTGTAAGTATTCATCTGCTTAGAGTATCTACTGCATCCTTTCATAATGCAGTCAACATTAAGGGAAAGCAACCTTGTATCAGAAGGTAAAGTGATTTGTGTTTGTCACAGACATAGGCGGCAGGTTCACTGCTGTCTTGGAGACTTCCCTAGTGTTAGCTCATAAGTAGTCTTTTTGGTGGGCTCAAGGTATGTTGTGAAGGTGCCTTCATTCTGTGGAGTTGCAGTTCCTCATCTGGAGAATACCACAGGTTTCTCAGGTTAGGACAGAAATGCACAAAAAGCCATAGACAACTGTTCCAAAAACCTTAATGTGTGCTTTTTATTTGGAAGAACTGTCTCCAGAGTTCTCATCCCAGACTCTTTCCTCAGCTCTAAAATAAATTAAACTTGACGCATTTTAGATTTGCTGAACTACAAAACATTCAGTCCAATTTCTCTGCTTGCTTCCACATAGGCTGACAAAATGTCAAAGAATAAGAAAAAGAAGTTGAAAAAGAAGCAGAAACGACAGGCTGAGTTGTTAGAGAAGCGAATGCAAGAGATAGAAGAAATGGAGAAAGAAGCAAGCCCTGGGCAGACACGGCCTGAAGAAGAGGAAGAAGCTCAGAGCCCTCTGGAAATGCTGATAAAAGTTAGCCCACCAGAGGAAAATGCCAGCAAAAAGACAGGTATGGACCTAAAGTATTGCTAAAGTAGTACAGTGTTGTCTTTTCACTTGTGCTGGCATGAGTGAGCACCTTTAATAGAGGTGGCTGTTACTTAACCTGTTTCCATTGCATTCTGCCCATCTAAAGAGGCTAGGATATTTCCTATTACAAACTGAATTCATAAATCACATGTTGAGAGCCTCCTACTTCTGAGGGCTCCCTTGAACAACTTCAGCTATTACTTTTAGACTGTGATCTTCTTTTCCACTCTTGCAGCTGAAGTTGTACAGGAGCAGTCTGTTCTAATGGAAAGCAGTGTGGAAAAATGCTTAACAGAAATAAACTGCAATGGAGTAGTACAAATGGCGGACTTCCCAGAATCTGGCAATCAAGGATCTGTGCGACTTGAGGATGACCTTCATAATGCCAATGACTGTGGTGATCACCCTCTTACACAGAAGAAGGAGAACTTGCATAGTTGTGATTACAGTCAGCGTAACGGTGACTTGGAGAATAGGCCTCAAGAAGCAATGTCGGACTCCTTTGTGCCCTTAGCTTCAGAAGATTCCATGGTGTGTCAGCCCATGTCCAACGAAGAGCAATCATTCAATGAGCAGGAGATTAATCATTTGCAAGAAAGCATCCGAACAGAAATACCTTCAGAGGACGAGAATGAGAATAATAACCCATCAGACAGCAAAGGTATAAGAGGAACCCTGTAAGGGTTCCTTTCTCCTTGGCGCGGGAGAGTTGTGCTCCAACACTTCAGGGTATTAATAGGAACCTCCATTTTGTAGGCTGAATGGTTTGTGTTGGAAGGGACCTCAAAGCTCATCCAGTTCCACCCCCTGGCCCAGGCAGGGACACCTTCCACTAGAGCAGGTTGTTCCAAGCCCCGTCCAACCTGACCTCGAACACTGCCAGGGATGGGGCAGCCACAGCTTTTCTGGGCACCCTGTGCCAGCGCCTCAGCGCCCTCACAGGGAAGAGCTTCTGCCTTAGATCTAATCTAGATTTGAAGTGATCAGAACCATCTGTTTGAGTGGTTTCCTGCCAGGAGTAATTAACATGACAATCCTGCTGTACTTTAGTTTTGACTATTGAATGCATAAGTATTCCCACTTTTAAATACCTATACATTTGTTTTTCAGTATAGGAACATTCCCTCCTTTGTATCAGATGTTGCTTATGTGATTTTCATTGTTAGAAATGTAAGTCTGCAAATAGTCACTGGCTGTTAAATTATGGGATAAATACTGTTCAGTGTGTTCTGAGAGTTCTGAATATGGAGCATAGGTAACTGCTCAGTTACTTAATATAAGTAAATGCTCTCTCAGAACTGGAAATGCAGCCTGACTGAAACAAAGCTTATACAGCATAGGGGAAAAAAAACCTCTTTAATGCTTTTATTTAAACATGATCTGTTTCTGTGGGAATAAACAGTAAGTCTTGTGGGTTTAGGAGAGCGTAAGACACACAGTAGTGAACAGCACTTTAAACCCATTCCAGGGGTGTCTGTGTTAAAAAAAACTTGAACCAATTGCTAAACCTGTCCTTTTGCACTTTGAATCAAGATCAGGCACAGTATATCCGCTTGGAGAATGGAGGAGAAATTAACATCTGCAATTCTTCCTGAAAACCTTCCTGTAGCCTTTTCTTAGCAGATTAGTACTGGAAAGTTGCAGGGATGAAAAGTAGCAAGTGAAATTTAAACTTGAACTGCATTTAGTTGGATGCCCTGCTAGATAAGATAAGGTGTCTTTGCTTTTCACAGCTCTCCGAAGTTTTTGAGCTTCAGCTAGATGTAATTTACTGACTTAATAATTTTGCTTTCGGTTGTGTCACTGTGGTTTTCCCAATCTATACTTTAACTCTCATAACTGTGTATTGCAGCAGTGAGTTATGGGTACATCAGAAGGATGCTCTAATATGTGGACTCCCCTCCTTCAAAGATTTAGGAAGACTTAAGGGTTGAGAGGGTTGTTTTGCTTCTGGCGATGCCCTTATTTAAATCTGTCCTGTCTAGAAACTGACTTTTTAAGGCTGTGCAAAGAGCCTTGGAAAGAGTCTCCCTTGCATACGCTTACTTGTCCTTCTACTTTCTAACACTACTCAGGTCCTGATAGTGGAAGCTCTTCACAATGCAGAGTGATTTTTATACCCAGGCTTTGGAGAGGGAAAAGTTCTGATGTGTGAGACCTTTCTAGTGTAGGGGGAGTGCAGGAGGATTTGGGTGACAGATGGTGACACTGTCCATGTAGCTTTAATCAGCTGTTGTACACGTTGCCTCTAGGAAAATCAACTGCTGGGAATTTCCTTCTTAATCCTCTTGAGCCCAAGAATGCAGATAAGCTCAAAGTGAAGATAGCTGACCTAGGAAATGCCTGCTGGGTGGTAAGTGTGCAGTCTTTTCACATTGCTTGTTTAAACCTGATAATTCATTCACAGCATGCCTAGATGGGAAAGAATTTGCAAAATAGATCTATCTTAGACCTGCTTGTGAAGTGAGCGACAGTTTGAAACTACTCTGGGGGGAAGAAGATTGGTGAGCAGGGATGCAATGAAAGAAATGATCCTTTAACAGAGGATTTCAGCCTGTGTTTTGGGTGCCACAGTGATCATTAGATGACTTGTGATGCACCTGTGACCAATGACACACATAATGTGTAGAAATCTGCATATGTGAAACTTCTGAAGGAGTCTGTTGTGCTCCTGGGGAAAGAGAAAGGTGCAAACAATCCCTCTGATGTGCTGGTGCTGTAGTTCATTAGCTTGTCAAACCTCTTTAGTGGATTCATCAGTACTTGAAAGAGACTCGTAGTTTTATTCTTTGCTTGTGCTGATCTGCTTTTACATGTTTGACATTTCATGTAGAAGAAGTGTCTTTTTCTTGGCTGCTTAAACGGCAGAATGCTTCAGATCGTATGGGAGAGATGAGTCTTAAACTCAGAACTGCATGTCAGGCTTGCAGTGTCTGGCAGGGTGGTCTCTTACATTGGTGTTGCTTTGCTTTAAGGTAGCAGAGTTGTGCTCAGATAGAAGGGTGCAGCTTCTCAGTCTTCCCTTACGCTATTTTTGTGGTTTGCTGGACTCATGGGTTTCTCATGTAGAGGATTTGAACAGTATTTGTAGGACGATAAATATTGAATGAGGATGTAAATTTTGGATGAAATATCCTGGGAATGAGCTTTGAGCTACTCTGGCCTCCCAGGTTGTTGATTCTCCTCTTGTAAAGTCTCACAACTGTTCAGTAAAACATTTCTTCTGTTTAGCACAAGCACTTCACTGAAGACATCCAGACAAGACAGTACCGATCCTTGGAGGTGTTGATAGGATCAGGGTATAACACCCCTGCTGACATCTGGAGCACGGCTTGTATGGTGAGTGCTGTCACTAGGGGATTTCTAACTGCTTCCATGGACAACACAGGGCAGCTCTTGTGTGCTCTGGGCTGCTGAGTTACTAACCAAGCCTGGCAAAAAGCCCTCCTAGGTGTTAAGACAACTTCCAGACTTGCTGAATACCATGATTCCATACCAAAGTGGTTTCTTTATTTCCTTTGCCATATGTGGCTTTCCTTTTGAAAGTTAGTTTTGTTCTACAGGACCAGCAGATTTCAAAGATGATTGGAAGAACATGGCAGCTATGCAATTCTGAAGACAAGAGCCTTTCTGCTGCATCCAACACTGTTTCACAGATGTCTTCAGTACAATTTCATATTTTAATTATCTTCTGCATTTCTCATTGCCATGAATGGCAAAAATTCCATATTTTAATCATCCTCTGCATGTTTGGAATAATTGTATAATCTGAGTGATGCTGAGATGAGGTTGAAGCTGTTCCTGCAGTAGCTGGCAAATGTAGAATATGGTAATTAAAAAACCAAATCAGTCTAGCCAGTTCCTGTGTGTGCTTCTGGTGTCTTCATTCTGTGTTTTCTGCAAGTTCAAGGCTTGACTTTTGTATTTTAAGCTTGGAAAATAGCGAGTGAAATCATTTTCACTGTCTTGGATGAATGTAGTAGGAAGAGTATCTGATAGGGTCATGTTGACTCTGCAGAATGTGTGGCCAGAATTACACAATGGTTACTCCAGGCGCCTGATTGAATAGTTTGACAACAGCAGTCTGTAAAGAAAACCTAAGAATACAGGTCAGAGGTTCTGTTTTATTAAAAGTGAGTATGTAAAGGTAAAGGTGTCCTGGAACTTAGGAATGGTGAGTTGAAATGAATGCAAATGTTTCTCTCATTTAAAACGTGGTTTGGTATCTAGAGAAAAATGTTGAGAGATTGACTGTTTGGAAAAGGTCTTTTTCTGTCTGAAATCTGAGGAGAGGAGAAACTTTGTAAAAAAGAAAAACAGTCTAGAGTTTGGGCATTGCATCATTTTTCAAAATGCTGTAGAGGCCAACAGGCTGAGTCTGTGAAATGCCTTTGTACCATTCTACCCAGGATTACCTGATGCAGAGTTCATCCTAGCTGTGCCTAAGATGGTTTTTAATTTAGTTGTTCAAAGTGTTGCAAAGTAATTGCACATCTTAAGATGATAATGGTGTACCAGAGTTCTGCAAGTTTTCCCACCACTTTGCTTCTGGCCCACAGAGAGATACAGAATCACCCTGTAGCACATCTGACTGCGTGAGGTGTATTAAAGTGATTTAACATGGTCCTTTCTGTGTGTTTAGGCCTTTGAATTAGCAACAGGAGACTATCTGTTTGAGCCTCATTCCGGGGAGGATTACTCACGGGATGAAGGTATGTTTGTCAGTCTTTCCTTTTTCAAATGAGACATGAAATACAATGGTTGCTTCCTCACAATGAGCCTTCTCTTGCGAAGTATCAGTGCAAAGGCTCCTTGTGAAAAGCTCCTTTACCCAAAGCAGCACCAGCTGTGCTCTGTGGTAACACACTGTGCAGTAAAGTCCATGTTCTTGTTCTGGTATTTCCCATTCCTCCTACTGCTTATTCTCTTTATCGTGCTTTGCAAACTGATCATACCTCAAATTCTCCTTTCCTTTTTATTCCACTTCCCCCTTGACTTTGTCATTGCTTAGCATAATCTGATTTCAAAGTGGATCTCCAAGTGATTTTTAAGGGAGATAATGCCTTTGTCTTTATATCACAGAGAAGGAAACTGGGGCGTAGAGATGTCTTGTGTGGATTTGTCCCATTGTCTTTTCTCTTGAAAAACTGCAGATCACATTGCATTGATCATAGAACTTCTGGGAAAGATACCTCGCAAGCTCATTTTGGCAGGAAAATATTCCAAGGAGTTTTTCACCAAAAAAGGTAAAAGGAAACAAAGCAAATGTCACTTATCCCTCATCCTCTGCCCCAAATACATGAGTGCCTTGCTGGAAATCCCAGTTTACAACAGATGCTTCTGAAGATGCTTCTTTAAGCCTTTCCTTTCTTTTATGAAAGACTTGTCAGTAATGCTACAGCTAAATATAAGGCATTCTTGTCTGACTGCTCAAAGTATCCTACATCCTAGTACTTGACATCTTGATGGTGATCAAATACAGCAGGTAGAAAAACAGTACTGAAGATACTTCTTCAGACTTGATTTGGCTTTATTTAACTGATCTTTGTCAGCTGGAGGTGTTGGCTCACCTTTGAAGTCTTCTGTAGACAACTTTGTTCCATTTCTAGCATGCCAGACACCTAAAACGTGCTTTGCATCCTGTGCCGTGTTGCTCAGGACACGTTATACCATTATCATTAATCCCTAAGTACCCCAGAAGTTTATTGAGCCTCAAGAAGAAGGTAAAATACTTTTATTAAACAAAAAAACCCTTTTTTGTCATAGTGTATTGCCTCCTCAGACAGTGCTGCATGTATTGCCCTTTGGGCAACACGGTCTACTGTGAGGTGTCCCTGCCCATGGCAGGGCGTTAGAACTGGATTACCTTAAGGCCTTTTCCAACCCAAGCCATTCTGTAATTCTGTGAATTGCATGTATTCCACGGTGTTTGGCAAAGTTATCCCTCATGTCAACTGGTGTAATTGGTGATTTAATGAAATTAATATTTGCTGATACTGGACCAGAAATAGCAGGAAGGGAAGAAAAAGAAGCCATCAAGGAACTACATTTACAGAACAGTCTTCGAAAGTAGATAGAAAAGGGGGTTTAGTATAATTTTTCTTCCTTCAGCATGCCCTAGCATTTTATGTTCCCTGTGCCCTGACTATTAGAACAGTTTCTGAGCTCAGTCTGTTCTGTTCAGCTGTTTGGCCTATTTTGTTCAACTGCTCTGTTCCCATGTCTGTCTTGGTTTTCAGGTGACCTGAAGCACATCACTAAACTGAAACCCTGGGGCCTTTTTGAAGTCTTGGTGGAAAAATACGAGTGGTCCCAAGACGAGGCAGCTGCATTCACAGACTTCTTATTACCTATGTTGGAGCTGATCCCAGAGAAACGAGCTACAGCAGCAGAGTGTCTCAGGCACCCCTGGCTTAACTCCTAGAAGCTTCAACCCAATGCCACAGCACTACACTCTGGTTTACAGCATAGCCTACATGCACCCAGCTGCCCCTTCCCCAGATCTTCTTTTATCCCTGTTCATTTTCGGTGTGAAGCTCTTCCTTCAAGGCTTCCAAGATTTTAGATAAATCTAACCTGTTCTGCTGACTTTGCTTGTGTGACTCCATGGGGACTCACCTCAGCCACTGGGCATCATCTGTGTTTTGCCTTGATGGGGCTTCACCAAAGACTGATTGAGTAGAACATGAAGTTTTTCCTGTGAGTCTCCTCACTGTTCTGTGCCGCGTGTTACAGCTCAGCTGTGCTCAGTAAAGCTCCCTTAGCTAAAATTCAACTCTCTTCCCAGGGGAGGGGTGTGAAGATCTGAACACCTCCTTATCTCCCTGACTCAGGAGGCGATTTCCCGCTGTTGATCCAGAAATGGGGTGAGAAATAACAGATGGCACCAAGGTGGCATTAGTTCCTTGTAGAGCAAAGGTCTTGAAATCCTCCATAGTTTTCGAGGTGCCTGCTGCGTTCTTTGCTTTCCACTCACATAACTGTAGCTAAACCTTTTAAGCTTAAACCTTTTAAAAAGAGCTATTTAAACCTAGGTTTTAGGATCCTTTAGTTCTCCCTCCAAAGTGCCCTGCTCCTTTACTTTATCCTTCCCTGTGCCCACCTAGAATAGTTTCTGAACTGGGTGACATTTTCTACTGCAATGCCTGTGCCTCAAAGGTGACAAGCAAAAGCTGGAACTGACTCCACGCACAATCCTCAGCGTACAGATGGGTGCACCCTCTGGCTGTAGAGAGGGAGCCTTGTTGCAGGCAACTCTTGAAGCATTTTAGTGAGCTGTAAGGTGTTTTGTTGTTTTATGTTTTGGTTTTTTTTAATCCCTTAGTGGCACTTTTTTGCCTTGCTTGAGGCAGCTGCTGCTCATGAGGCTTTCACCGAGGCAGTTTACTCTGGCTTTTAATTTCTGACCATGAGTGGCATCTCTATGACAGCCACACTATAGCCCTTGTCTTTCCAGATCAACACTTGAAGGCCCAATGTAAAGCCCTTTTTTTTCTTTTTGCTTGCTTCAGGTGCTGGCCTTCAGAAAGAACTTCCCAGGATGGGACTGCCTTTTATTTTGGGGGCCATTAGCACAAGGAGGGGTAGCAGAAGTGGACTTTCTCAATGTAGAACTGGATTAGAAGCTGTTTCTAGAGTTACCCCAAGTCCAAATGTTCTATGGGGTTTCTATATAAGCTCAGAGGGGTTGGATATAGTGAGGAAATGGGTTAATTTTAATTAAATCACTGTGGCATTTGATAGTTTTATGATGGCTTCTTCTAGACTTGCTGATCCTATTACAGATTCAGTGCGTCCTACTCTACTCTAAAACAAGATCTGGCAGCATTGTGACTACAGAAGTGCTTCCTTACCCTGGACCAAGCAGGCCTTTGGATTTGTGGTGGCTCTCAGAGACCAGAAGTCACAGCAGGAAAATGCTGGCCACCTAGATGCAATCCAAGAGGATTACACTGCCAAAGCTGCCCAGACCACTGTTAATGTGTCACTTCTGTATGAGTGTTTGGGAATCTGTTTTGTAAGGATCATTGATTCATAGACCTTGGTGTCATTTAATCCACTTGAAAAGAGTTTCTCTGGTCCAGTGCCTGATTGGGCTTATAATGCAAATCATGCTGCATGTTCTTTTAGGGGTAGATCAGGTTCTCTATGCATATAATCTAAAATTAAAGGAAGGTCATATACCAAAAGAGTTTTAACCTGCTGATACAACTTTTTCGCTTTCACCTGGAATTCTCCAGTTGCGTGTTCTTCCATACCTGTTACAGAAGGACTGCAGACAGGACTGGGTTCCAGAATACCTGCTTTCTGCATACTGTGAAGATACATTGACAGGGCAGTTTCTGTTGTCTGGAAAGCTCACCTGGTCCTGTGCACTTGAGACTGGCCCATTAAAGATCTTTTCCTAGAAGGGATCTGCACCTTCCAACTCCAAGAGTTCCTTCCCTCTGCCACACCAGACTGGAGGAGGAAGGTTCTTCCCATGATGGCCAAGGCTAGAGCCAGTTTGTGAGTTGAAGAGCTGCAGAAGCCACTGTCAGGATTCAGTCTTGTACCGTGTGCTCATTCGCTTGGGGTTTGTTAAATCTCCAAATTGCCGTAAAGTGCTCACACTAAAGGGTTTGTACTTGCTGTGTCAGTCTAAAACCTGAAGGAAAATACATTTTTATTCTTTCTATTTGGGTGCTTTGTCTTATTTTTTCCTTGTGAAAGACGTAACAATAAACAGATTATTTAATGACTGAGCCCTATTCCTCCTATGCTCCCTCTGTAAGTGTTCTTTCTGAGACATGGCCCAGTCATTGCACTTTCTTTGCTAGCAAGCTGTTAGTTTTGATTTCCAGAATGAGACACTGGGAGAGGATGGAGGTGAAGATTTTGTTGCTGGTACTATGATCCGTTTTAAAAGGAGAATAAATAGCAGAGCAGCTCTGCTGGAATATTCCCAATCTCAAATACGCTTTTCTCCAAGTCTCTCATATATCTGCTCCTCTTCCTAGCAAAGAGGCTCAGCACAAGCATCCCAGATTGGAAGGTGTTTGTCAGAACTGAATGGACTTGACTGCTGCAGGAACCAAAAAGTGAAAGCAAGTAGAAAGAAAAATCACAATCCAGGCTGATGTGGGTTCTGACTAGGCAAGAACTGGATGGGGTGATGTGCTGCTTTGTCCTCTGTAGGCCAAAGGCTGGTGCAGGTGTCGGATGTGGTGAGAAATGTGGCTAAATCAGATTACTTGGGTACTGCTGTGCGTTGCCCCTGCCTGGCAGCACCCACAGCTGTGTGACACCCACACTGGTGGGTGCTGCTACAGACCTGTGGCCCCACACACTGGGTTTTCCCCCCAGAAGTGTTCTCTTTGAAAGGTGCGGTGTGGTTATTGCTGCCCAGAGTGGGAAGCTGATCCAAAGCTTTTCTAGGAATTGGCTGGGTCTTTCCAAGTACAACCTGGGAGCCGGCAGAGGATTTCCCCTGCTCCAAGGAGATGCACGAAACCCAAACCACTCCTGTTGTTTTTAATTTGGAATCGATTTCCGTGCAAGGTGTACAAACCCCAGCAGCAAATCGCCATCCCTCCCCTCTTGCCAGGCTTGCTGGTGGCCTCCACAAGCTAAAACCTGAGTCCGGTTTGGGCTTTTCTGTCAGACCAGCTCCGAGGGAGCTCTGAGCCGGGCAGGAAGAGCAGTTGTAGAAAATCCACAGCAGTAGGTTTAAAGCTCTTGGAAAAGTCACTTTAAAGAGGGGCTGATGGAAGTCGAGCGCTGGGTGTCCCTGAGAACAGAGGGAAGGTCACTTGTCACCCAGTGCAGAATGACTTCAAAGTGTAAGCCTGTTTTTTTTAGTCACTTGGCAAGGATTTATGTTTTCCCTGAAGGCAAAGCAAAGATTAATTCATTCCCCTTTAAGCACAACTAAACCCAGTCTGACTATAGCCCAAAATACAGAGTTGTCAATCCTTTAGTAATCAAAATACAACAGCAATATTACACATGCTGAGGAGAAACAGGAGAAGTCACCCCGGGGGGATCACTTACATGGTGATCAGCTCTGTTAGTGGTTTCCCTCTTCTGTAAAACAAAAAGAGAATGATGATGTTAATGGGTCGTGGTCTAAAACCGAAGGTGTGGGTGTGTTTTGCAAGGTTTGCTTTCAAAAAGGAATAAACCCAATTTAAGACAGGATGGGGAGAAGCCCCTCAGCTCAGTCTGGGTTCCTGCCTTGTGCTCCCTTGATTTTCAGCCTGCTGCTGGCTCGCTATAGACCTAGGACACAGCAGGATGCCCGCGACAGCAATCCCACTTCTCCCACTAAGGAAACCACTGTCCTTCCAAAGAGCTGCGGTCAGAACCCTCAGCAGCAGGACAGGTGCTCACAGCTGCCTTTACCTTTATTTTCCACTTTAAAATCAGAAGGGAGGAGGTTGTCCTGTCGGTTCCCCAAGACAAAGCCCAGGAAGGAAAGGATGAGAGCATCAAGGATGCCGATGATGCAGAGGATGTAGGCCCAGCGGACGGTGCAGGCACCCAGCGTGTACTTGTCCGTCTTATCCCCACACATACGCTTCACCTCGGTTGAGTCCCAGCCGTCAGGGTAGATCAGGCAGCCAATCATCAGCCCAGTAGCTGGGGGGAGAGGGAGAGGTGACAGCACAGTCATGGAATGGTTTGTGTTGGAAGGAACCTTAAACATCATCGACTGCCAGCCCAACTGCCACAGGCAGGGACAGCAGCCACAAGCTACCTGCTGAGCTGGTATGTGGAGATGGCAGGTGGAAGGTTTAGACCAGATACTAGGAAGAAATACTTCCCTGTGAGGGTGCTGAGGCGCTGGCACAGGGTGCCCAGAGAAGCTGTGGCTGCCCCATCCCTGGC
>WYDI02021667.1:0-43284 GCA_009867235.2 Psittacus erithacus | reverse complement strand
CTGTAAGGGTGGTGAGGCACTGGAATGGGTTGCCCAGGGAAGTTGTGAATGCTCCATCCCTGGTGGTGTTCAAGGCCTGGTTGGGCAGAGCCCTGGGTGGCATGGTTTAGTGTGAGGTGTCCCTGCCTATTACCTTAGAAAGTTTTGTTCTGTGTTTTATATGGTCTGGAGTGTTTTTGGTTGGTTTGGTTTTTGGGTTTTTTTTCATTTTTATTTTGGTTTGGTTTTTGGAGGGGTTTTTTGGGGGGTTTGTTTGTTTGTTTTGCTTTTGGACAAACTCTTCTAGTTGACTGTCTACCACTAGGAAGGATCTGGACACCCTTATCAAACCAGTCAGTGATAGGACTCTGGCAGGCAGAGTAGGCATGCAAAGACAAACCTCAGTCTCATCCTAAACACAGCTGTTCTGTAAAGCTGGTGCTTCTACTTCCAAAGTAACAGATAGGTTGGAGGTGGGATTGAGGAAGGTAGATCCAAGAGAAAAGTTGTGCTGTGATGCAAGATAACTGGCAATGGTTTTCATGTAAGCCCCTTTAGAAGTCTACAAAAGAATTTTCCTCTCTTGGCTCTTCATGGCTCAAGCTAGGTGCGTACAGTGGAGGAAAGCAAACCTAAGTTTGAGAACTAAGCACAGCACACCTAAGCCAGGTAGGGTAGGGTTTTGAGCACTCTGGTCTAGTGGAAGGTGTCCCTGCCTGTGGCAGGAGGTTTGGAACCAGACGATCTTTAAGGTCACTTCCAACCTGAACTATTCTGTGATTCAGTGCCAAGTTTTTCCATTTTTCCTGCTTTGTGTAGTATTGCTTTACCTTGTATTAGCATTGCAGGTTAAGTTAAGGCTCCCTTGATCTACTGTTCAAAACCTGCAAGGTCTTTTTCTGCTTCTGTAGTGTATCGCAGTAAATGTCACTTCTTCTGTTACCAGAATGCGCGTGGTCAGCACAAGCATTTGTGTGTTTGGCCACTCTAATATACCTCCGTTGCAAAGGGACTACAGCTTATTATGTTTCAGAAACAGAATACTCCAACTGTGTTGATACAAACTCTGCACTGTAGAGCTTTTGCTGGTTTAAACTATAACAATTCACAAGCAAATGAAATAATTCCATTGCCTCCCCATCTCCTTTGTTACACAATGAAGCCTATTGTAAGGGTGTATCAGCAATAGATGTTTCTTTTGTTTGAGCTGGAGGGTGGTGGTGGTGGAATTTCAGTTTTTTTGAATGCTTGCAAGTGCTTAAGGAGCTTTTAAGTTTATTAAACTTTTTTCCAAGCATTGGAATATGTTTTGGATGAGAATTACTTGAGTCTGCCAAGCACAGAGCTGCATTTAATTATATGTGAAGTAAGATTTTGGTATTTTTATTAATGGAACATCCACATTTGCTTTGGAATTGTTAATCACTAGAAATGTCAAAGTGTGTCATCGTTACGGGTGGGAATATGTTACTGAGAAGCAGAGTTTCCAGGACTGCTTGGAAAATGAGTATACTCTGAGTGAAATGCATCAAATCTCTGAAGCTAGAATGAATTGGCTATATCCATGTTTCTTGAACAAGAGGATGATTACTGTTTTTTCATAAGATGAGCACTCAGTATACAGTGTTTCTGTAGCTACTGTTTAACCCTTTAATGTGCCTTATGCAATGTTATTTTTAATTTTAGGAGGGCACAGACCATGTGGTCAGGCAAAATTTTTCATGGTTGTAGGTATCTGTTGTGCAGATGATGTCCTGATGCCATCTCTTGTGAACTCATCTGAGGTTGAAAAATGGACTGTTACTGGTCTCATTTAGCAAATAAATCCAGCTTCTTTAAAAGCAGGGGTAGTGAAGAAAATGAACAGATGCTGAAATTATTACTGCATGTTATTGGCACAGTGCTCTGAACTGGCCAGACTTCTTGATGTGCTTTTTTCCCCTCCTTCTGAAAGCTCTTGTGGGTTTTTTGGCTGTTTCATTAAATTATGATGTGAGCAGAGATGAACAAACCTTAGTTAGACTGCAACAGTAAAGAGGAGAGGAGGGTTTTCCAGTATTTTACTGTAAACAGTATGATTTACTAGTTAACAAAGGAAAATCAAGTGTATGTAATGAAATGCAACTAAAATGCAAAAGTTACATTAATTCTGATACTTTTCTGGCTTGAAATATTAGAGGATCTTAAATGTGTTGTGTTAAATGGCTTCACTGAAAAGCAAAACACGTTTTAGTGCACATTATTCACTAGAATGTAGCCTTATTTGTGAACTTCCACGTATTCACTGGAGAGATATTTGAAGACTTTGTTTTGAAAAATATATTCTATAGTGCGCAGTGGGTTTGAGCTGTGTTCTTATTCACTTCTTTACTTAAAATATCCAAGTTCCACTTAGCACACACTTACTTTGTGATTAGGTACATCGGCACTGATAGTAGTATCAGATTCACTTACAAGTAACTTCACTCTTTCCTTGCTTGCAGGATGCTGGAATATGGTACTTGTTTCACAGGATTGCTACAGGAGATTCTCATAGTTTGGCCACTGAAACCAAGTCAGAGCTTACACCCCTAGGAATCTTCTATAACAACAGGGTTCACTCTAATTTTAAGGTAATGTATTATCTCATTTAAAAAAAAAACTTTTTGCGTAAATATTCTAAATTGGGAATTATCTGTTTACATTTTAAGCTGGTTACATGATGGATTCATGCTGTGTTTGAACTGCATTATTATATCTAGGTGTTGTAGAAAGGTGTCTAATCATGTGTATAGTTTCTTGCCACATTTCAGGTATTAACTATTTAATATCCTCTTAAGGCAGAACTCAGCTAAAATCAATGAATGCTTCAAATGAAATAAGTTCTCCCAGAAGTAGCATTTGAGATGCTACTGTCTTACTGATGACATTGTTTTCTACTCCAGAGAAACGTGACCCTTGAAGCATCAAAGTTTATTGGAGTTGTCATTCATCTAATAACTTCCTGGAACAGCTGTGACTTTTTTCCTAAGTCTCTAATGTACAGCAACCTAGGTGTTTACACATGGTAGTAGTCTCTGAATAGAAATTATACTCCTAGGTTACCTTCAGGAGCCCAGCCATTGGCAACAGGGTGTTTTTGAGGGTTCTTGGCCTAGCTACAGGCATCCAACATTGTTTTAGAATGGAATCATAGTTTTATCATACGTAGTTTTATGTGTGTGGCTTTACTGTAACCTTTTCACATGCAACTATATCCTTTAATTATTTAATTTGGAATCTAGCCACTCTGTGTGTGTGTGCGTGTATATATATATATATAAATCTAATGACATTTACGAAGCCATCTAAATATTTATTTGTGTTTTGAAGTTTATGTAGTAAACGTCAAGATCAGTAGTAGATTTTTTTTTTTTTTACCAAGTGAAACTGATTCTGCTTGACAGTTGGGTGTTGGGGATACCAAAAATGAAGCACTGTTTTATAGAAGTTGTGTTAATGGTGTGTTTGGGACTGCAGGGCATTTGTTCAGGTTGGAATTAAAACGTACTGAATACAAAAGTGCATTGTAAAGAAAAAGTTTTTCAGCTGTATGGGTCATACTATCTTCAAACAAGGGTAGCGATTTGGGTGCTAAAATTCCATGTTAAAAGAGTAAACTCCACTGGTAGGTCTCAGGATCCAGTCATGTAGGAGCATTCAATTGTAATCATAATTTGGATCAGAGGTGGAAGTAGCTGCAGGTACTTGTGTATGTTAGGATAAATACATATTTGTGCTGCTTTCTGCTTCTGTTTTCTCAAATTATTTCATACTGGATTATTGAGTTTCAAATCGGTGATTGCTAATTTATAATTTTAAATACAAAGCATTTTTCATAGTGTGGGATTTGGGGTTTTGGTTTGTTGGTTTGGGTTTTTTTTCCCCATTAGCAAGAATATTTTAAATTCACCTCAGAATTGGATTCTTGATTTTCCAGAACAGCATCTGGAAATAAGTGCAAAACCTCAAATAGTTAGACATTGTGAAAGAAATCTGAAATGAGCTGTAATGATTTTCCATTGCTCTTTTTCTTTTTTTTTTAATCCCCAATTAGCATAAACAGATGGTTTTTCTCCCTTTAGACAATATGTCAGTTAAGGACACATGGAAAGATCTCGGAGTTTCGAATATGTGAATTGAATGCAATGTAAAGTTTCAAGTTTAAAAATGTGTTGGTTGTTCTAGCTTTTGGTTTTGGGTTTCATTAATTTTGTTTCCTTGCTTGTTTCAGGCTGGTTTGTTCATTGATAAAGGTGTTAAAACAACTAATGCTAGCGCTGATGATCCCAGAGAATATCTTTGTTTGGATAACAATGCAAGGTAAAAGATATTTTCTTTCAAATGAGTGAAAAATCACAAAGTTCTGAGATTGATCTTACATCTACATGAGGAAAACTATTTTTAAAACTATAATTATTTATAAATAATAATTGAACAATAAATTAATATATTTTTCCCCCATTTGTTCATCTATTTTGGGAACCTCAGATCATGGAGCTGACTGTTACTTCTGAACCCTTGCTCAGGGTAGTTTTCAGCCTCTTAGGAGACATAATTTCAAACATGCTCTACTGTCATGCTTGAAGTATTTTATGGAATTGCTGCTTGCTGTCTTTAAAATCTGCTCTTCCGACTTATGTGTCAGTTTTAAATAATTATTAGAAAAAGGCTTAATAGAGCCAAGTAATACATCCGCTTGGCTTTCCTACCACTGAATGTTTCCTGCCGTACCTTTTGGACTTGAAGATCATAGCTCAGTGGTAATTTTACTGAAGGCTGTTTGCAGAGATAGAGCAGTCAACCACATTTTCTTTAGTTTACAAAGTGAGAGAGTTTATGGAGAGTTTATAAAAATTTCGTGTTATCCTATGCTTGCTTACTCTTACCCTGAACTTCAAATAAAATAGCCTGGGATGATGGTATAATGACAACAACTGTATCTGTGGATATTTTATTACAGCAACTAAGCATTAAGACTGACAATATAGTTCATATAAGTGTCTTTAGTTCTGATTGACCTGTTTTTAGGATGAGGATAGTTAAGTGATAGTTGCAGATGCAGAGAGAAAAGTTCCCAATTTTGGCAATACTTGGTTCATGATTTGGACAAGAACTCACTAGTTTGTTTTAACGGAAAACTTACGTAATCCTCATGGATTACTTCATTCAAAAAGTTAGACAAGAGGAACATATGAGGAGCAAAATGAGCTGTGAGAACCTGTAATGTGTTGACAGGGCATCAGCAGAGGATGCAAGAAACTGGGTGCATGAGATGGATTTCATGTTTTGCAGCAGCCAAAGAAGTAATAAAGCACTCTCTAACTACATGAGGCCACTAATTATTGTGCGTGGACCCGATCTAGAGGGATTTACATGTTAATTGAGGAGCCCAAGACTGTCAACAAAAGGAAAAATAAAAATTACCCATTCTTCCCTTTCTCCCCTGGGGGGAGGCAGGGCAGAGTGAAATTGGAGTACGAAGTGATTGGGATAAAGGGCACATATATTTCTTTATCTGCGTCAAAATGGATTTTTGTAATATTTTTCTTAATTGTTTACTTTTTGTTTGGGATATTAGGAATAGTCAAGTGAAAGCTTCCACCAGTCTTTAATCAGGTTGTTTCTTCCTTTTGTCTAAAATTGATTCCAGCCATAACTTTCTGTATAAGACCATCTTGATAGCAATGCAGAGTGTCTGGGTTGGAACAGAAAAGTATCTTGGGTGTGCTCAAAGAAGGAGCACTCCTCAACATCAGAAGAGTTTGAAAGATTTGAAGGAGCATTTAGACAAGCCACCAGCCTTTTTTTGTACAGTGCATGTCAGGCCTAGGTATCCTTCCAAGAAGCTTTAATTCCCTCCGTCAAACTTTGACATTAATGCTGCAGTACAAGTTGGAAGAGAGTACTTTGGAGAGAGCAAAAATTAAAAGCAAGGGGATAAAAGCAGGTGAGATGCAGCTAGAGGAACTTGGGGAGATTGAGCAAAAGTCTGTGAGAGTTACTGAAAAAGGGAAGTTTTATGTTCCTGCTTTATTTTAACCCAAAAAACCTTTCTCTGAAATAGAGAGCTTGAGATACACCTGGTTTTTGGCTTCTGTAATTACAAACATGGAGCAGAGTGGATTTTGCCCATCAGATGGGCATGAGTCTTTATTTTTCAGGCTTTCCCAGCCCAACATGTATCACATGTGGAAAGCAAACAGTATTCTTACATTCAGTTTTTGGGTTTTTATTTGTCTCAGGTTTCGACCTCATCAAGATGCAGACCCTGAAAAGCCCCGAGTTGCTGCCCTGATCGACAGATTAATCTCTTTCAAAAACAATGATCATGGGGCCTGGGTCAGGGGAGGGGATATCCTCATTCAAAACTCTGGGTAGGTATCTGGAAGCAAACAGCTACATGTTGTGAAGAAGTTTCCCCTGAAGCTTTGTTCATGAAAATGCGTTACAACAAGGTTGTAAGACAAGACTGATGCTTACCTCGAGGAACTTCTCAGGACCTTGAACAGCTTTCACACCATTCCACTACTTTAAATGAAACAAGTTATAGGTGATTAGATGAGAACCTGCCTTAAAAGGCAAAGAGAAACTATGTAGTAAAAAGAATTCTAAAAGTTGGTTGAGATAGTAAGTTTATACTGAGGTATCTATGGTAAAATAGGGTTTTTTTAACAGCAACATTTTTATACATATTGTGTGCTGTTTCTAAATTCCATTAATAGAAAAATTAAGGTTTTTTTCTGTGCCTGGCAGGATGTGCTCTTATAGTAGCTTATTGTAGGATAACCCAGAAAATATGACTGAAGCTTTGAACTTCCTTTTAGGTTTGCAGACAATGGAATAGGTTTGACATTTGCTAGGTAAGTACTTTATGTTAATCACTTCTGGTTTTTCTTGCCTAGAATCTTAGAAAATATACATACATCTATTAAAATTAACAGGTTTACTTTCATAAAGTCATAGTTTTATTTTTGGGCTTAGTTCTATTTCCAGTGGTGCATTTTGAAGGGGGCAGAGACTCTTTCTAATAAAACAGAATCAAGTAAATTAAGGAATAAGCCAAAATTGCTGCCATTATGGCAGGCTGGTTCTAGGACTGCAAAAGTAGGCTCTTAAAGAATGCTGCACTACAGAGGGAGATAAAAAATTTAATGCTCGGCTGTCTGCTGGCATTTCAAACAATTAGCCTGTGATACTGTTAATAATTAAATTTATTTTTCTCTGTATTGTAAATAAAATTTAGACTGCTCTGCTTTAGCAGGACTGTTACAGAAGTGAAAGTAGGACTATGCCTCGGTGTGTTCATCTCCTGGGGAGGCTAAAAGCTTATCTGTGACATTGCTTTGACAGTGATGGGAGCTTCCCAAATGATGAAGGTGCCAGTCAGGAGGTGTCTGAGTCACTGTTCATTGGTGAGAGCAAGAATTACGGGTTTTCAGGCGGCCAAAATAAATACGCAGGAACTGGTGGGATAGACAACAAGTCACGCACTCTGCCTAGAAATAGGTAAGTATGTTATGGGTGAGATAGAAATGATACAAGAAACTTCCTCTGTTGTCAGATATAAACACCCTTTTTGCTTGAGCTGTGAGAGATTAAGACTCTGTTGAAGATGTCACTCATTTTTAACGCTTTGTGTGCAGCAGCATCACTCTCACCTTTTTCCTGAGCCAGTTTTCATCTGATTCTACTACAGGTCAGTTTTCCATAGATATTTAAGTTATTCTACTTTCTCAAAACCTTAGTTTTAAACAACGTTTAGGCCTGGAAGAGAGAAAGAAAAAGCTTTCAGGTAACAGGGTTTCAAGGGTCAGTTTAGGACTAGAGACTATAGTCTTTCTGTGAGAAATCCCAGCCTGTGATCATGATCCTTTTCTCTCTGGCTTGCTGTGGTACTCGTTTAACATAGTGCCAAATCCTGCCCCTGACATGAAATAAGCAAGAAGGATAAGGTAGGTATAGGCTACCCTGGTTTTTTGCTGCTTAGCCATTTAGCAAGAAGTTGTTAATGTGGTAGTGGTAAATGAGGTATAGTTGAGCAGAATCACAGAACAGTGGAGATTGAAAGGGACCTCTGGAAGTCATCTTGTCCAGCTGCCCTGCTCAAGAAGGACCACCTAGAGCTGGTTGTCCAGGACCATGTTCAGGCAGCTTTAGAACATCTGCAAGGATGGAGATTGTACAACCTCTCTGTGTAACCTGTGCCAGTGCTCAGTCATCCTTACAGTGGAAAAAGTGTTTCTTTATGTTCAGGAGGAATCTCCCATTTCTCAGCTTGTGCCCAGTGCCTGTGGTCCTGTCACTGGGTACCACTGGGAAGAGTCTGGCTGCAACTTCTTTGCACCCTCCCTTCAGAGATTCTTATACATTGATGAGATTTCCATCTGAGCCTTCTGTGCTCCGGGCTTAACAGTCTGAGGTCTCACAGTGTTTCCTTTTGTGGGAGATGCTCCAACCGCTTAATTATCTTTGTGGCCCTTTGGATTCTCTCCAGTAGCTCCATATCTGTCTCATACTGGGGACGAGCACTTTAGATGTGGCTTCACCAATGCTGAGCAGATGGGAAGGATCACCTCTCTCAATCTGTTGATGACACATCTCCCAGTGCAGCCCTGAATGCCATTTACCTCTTTGAAGCAAGGGCACTTCTGCTGGCCTATGGTCAGCTTGGTTTCCACCAGGACCTGTAAGTCCTTTTTACTGGTGTGTAGGGTTGTTCCTCCCTAGATGCAGGGCTTTACGCTTACCCATGTTGAAATTCATGAGGTTTCAGTTTGCTCATTTGTGCAGCCTGTTGAGGTCTGCCTGGATGGCAGCACAACCCTCTGGTGTATCAGCTGCTCCTTGCAGTTTTGTGCCATCTGCAGACTTGCTATGCTCAGCACTGTCATCCAGATCACTAATGAAGATGTTGAACAAGATTGGACCTATCACTGGCCCCAGGAGTGCACCACTAGTTACCTCCAGGTAGGCTTCATGCCACCACTCTCTGCACCCAGCTATTCAGCTAGTTTTCAGTCCATCTTACTGTCCTGTCATCCATTCCATACTTCACGAGAATCTTGAGAGACACAGTGTCAGAAGTTTTGCTGAAGTTTAGGTAGACTATGTCCACTGCTGTGGGCTCAGCTACCAGGCCAGTCATTTCATCACAGAAGTTTATCAAGTTGGTCCAGCATGACTGCTCCTTGATGAATCCATGCTGATCATTACCACAGAATCGTAGAATCGACTTAAGTTGGAAAACACCTTTAAGAGCATCAAGGCCAACTGTTACCCCAGGACTGCAAAGTCCACCACTAAACTGTGTCACTAAGGGCCTCATCCGCATGGTTTTTTTTGAATACTTCCAGGCATGGTGACTCCACCACTTCTCTGGGCAGCCTGTTCCAGTACCTGGTCACCCTTTTGACAAAGAAATTTTCCCTAATATCCAGTCTAAACCTCCCCTGATGCAGCTTTGAGGTCATTACCTACAGGCCACACTATTTCTGGTACATGCCAGGATGCTGTTTGCTTTCTTGGTGGCCTGGGCTCAAGCTGTCTCGTGTTCAGGCATCAGTCAGCATCCCCAGGTCCTTTTCCACTGAGCAGCTTTCCAGCCATTCCTCCCCAGGCCTGTAGTGTTGCATGGGGTTCTTGTGACCCAAATGCAGGATACTTTGCCTTGTTGAGCATCATACAATTGGCTACAGTCCATGAATCAGCCTGTCCAGATCCCTCTGTAGAGCCTTCCTACCCTCCAGCAGATCACACTCACGCCCAACCATAAATTTACTCAGGGTGTACTCAGTTCCCTCATCCAGGTCATTGATACATCTCCTCTGCCAGCTTATTCAGCACTCTTAGGTGTAACCCATCTGGCCTCATAGGCTCGTATATGATTAAGTAGAGCAGGAAGTCTCTAACCATTTCTTCTTGATTTATGGGGACTTCAGTCAGCTCCCTATCTCTGTCATCTAGCTCAGGGAGCTGAGTACCCTGAGGGTGGCTGGTCTGGCTATTAAAAACTGAGGCAAAGGTGGCATTAAGTACCTCAGCCTTTTCCTCATCCTCAGTCACTAGGTTTCTCCCAGTATCCTGTAGAGGATGGAGGTTCTGCTTGGCCCTCCTTTTTATTGCTAATTTATTTGTAAAAATATGGTTTACTATCTTTTGTAGTAGCAACCAGATTAATTTCCAGCTGTGCCTTTGCCTTTCTAATTTTCTCCCTGCATAACCTAGCAGACCTTTGTACTCCTCATAGGGTGACAGTCCCTTTTTCCACTGGTGATAGATTCTCCTTTTTTTTTTTCCTGAGTTCTAGCAATATCTGTTCAGCCAGGCTGGTCTTCTCCTTTGGTTTGACTTTCGGCACTTGGGTACTGCCTGTTCTTGTGCCTTTGATAGGAGGGACTTGTTTTACTGATTGTTAGCTGAAACAAACCACCAAGTTGAACCTTTACTAAACAATACCATACATATGTCAAGAAAGAGTAAGACAATGGGCAAAGAACATTCTTTACCTATCCAGCTCACTGAACTAGGACCCGTTGTTCACAAAGTGCCTCTCCAGCTCAGTGAACTGGGAACCATTCTTCACAAAGTCAGAAGAGAGGCCAGCCTAAGGCCATAAAAGTAAGATGAGAAAAGTTCAACCAAAGGTCAACAAAGATATGATCACCAGGGGTCCCAAAGACCCTTGGGACCCTTACTTAAAATAAACTGCGCATATTCTAGTGGGTAGTAACCCACGTTAATTAATTCTTGGAAGAAATTATAATATGTATTAGATTTCTGGGAATATGTGAGGTGGATGCTTATAAGCAAGAAACCTGTAAGAATTGGCATGCATGTTAGGAGGAGCTATCCCCTGTGCATCCAGCACCATGATAAGTAATGCTTGCTCTTTAATGCTATATTGATATTAAGGAGTTTTATTCTCCTGGCTTTTAGTGACATCTTGCAGAGTATCCAGCCTTCCTGCACCCCTTTGTCCTTCGGTACTGTTTCCCAAGGGACTGGATCGCAGCCATTCCTGATGAGTTCTTGTCCTTCTTTTCCTTGAAATGGTTTTCAGGACTGGCTGCTCCATCACCATCCTAGGGATCAAGCTGAAGCTTCCCAGCCTTCAGTTCCCTGGATGTTCCTTCTTCAACTTAAAGTCATGTTTGCTTTCCTCCAGTCTGCAGCCACTTCTCCCAGTTGCCATGATTAGTCAAAGACAAGGTGGTAGTATTCTCCTGCTGCATTTCCAGTACTGGGGAAGGGGCACATTTGCAAAGTGACAGTGATAGCACTTCTGGCAGGAAATACCAGAAAGTGTGGGAGGGTTGATGTGTTAGATAAGCACAGAAAAAAGTTTTCCTTTACTAAGATTTAACCTCCAAGTCATTCTCTAAATGTTGATCTCTTGATTCCTCTGAGAGGAAATGTAGTTATGACACAGATTCCGGCTTTTCATGGGGTTTGTTACAAGATAGTGTAAATATTTACTTGCATTAACAGGACATTTCCAATCAGAGGATTTCAAATTTATGACGGACCTATTCATCTTACCAAGTGCACGTTCAAAAACTTTGTGCCAACTCCAGACAGATTTACCAGTGCAGTTGGATTCTTAATGAAAAATCCGTGGCAGATGACACCAAAAAACAACATTTCTCTTGTGAAGTTTGGTCCAAATGTAAGTTTATTGCAAGTTTTATTTTATTCTTGTAAATGTCTTTCTTCTTACAGTATTTAAAATGAACATCCAAGGACCACCTCTAGGTCATCTTTTCCATACATCCCTGCTACAGAGTTTCTTTCTTCATGAGAAGTCACCAGGGTGTATCCTTTGTCTCCTGAACAAAAAAGTAATACCAATGGAGATGTAGGATATGTTGCAATAATGATCTCTTTCATGGCTAATGGGAAAGATGAAAGGGAGATTTTTGTAAGGTGTGGTATATCCTTAATAATGGAATTTTCAGTTGCAAATATTAACACTTCAGAAGTAAGACCTGGCCAAAGCCTGTTACTAAAAGTAATTTTTCTGTCCTTTCCATAAGGTTTTTAATTAACTTTGTTAAATTCCTGTGATTTGGCAGGTGTGCAAGTGTGGTTTGCCTGGGGGGAAAAGTAATTATTTTAATTGTTGTTGCCAGGTTTCTTTGAAAGCCTTCTTTGGAAGACCTGGTCCCTGGTTTGAAGAAGGAGATCTGGATGGTGACAAAAACTCAATATTCCATGATCTAGATGGTTCAG
Organism: Psittacus erithacus; assembly: GCA_009867235.2. Taxonomy (NCBI): domain Eukaryota; kingdom Metazoa; phylum Chordata; class Aves; order Psittaciformes; family Psittacidae; genus Psittacus; species Psittacus erithacus. The sequence goes on along the minus strand of WYDI02021667.1, from coordinate 31,056 downwards.
TGACTAACTACAAGAATACCTATGTGGGCAGAATGGATAACTACTTGATTCAACACCCCAAATGCATTAATATTACAGAATGGAGTGGAGTGGTTTGCAGTGGGACCTACGCACAGGCTAGTACTCCTGTACCTTTCTGTTTGGGGCAAATCTACAATATGAACAATTTGTGAGGGGCAGGAAAAGTCTTAAGAACTGCAAAATCAGCTATCTTTGAATTTAAAAATTCTTCAAAATTTTAAAAATACTTTTATGAATATTACACTTTTCAGCCAGTTGTGTATCTCATGTTCCCTTCAGCACGTGAAATGGGACTATAGTATTAAATGCTGCAAGGTAAAACCAAATGTGTATGCATGCCAGCAGTTCTATATTGTAGCCCTATCCACGAAAATATTTTTGCATTGGAGGTGTTTTCTTCCACTGGAGCTGTCTGTCTTACTTTCACAGAGTGGGGTTTTAAGGGCTGCTTTTTTATTATGGATATTTTTTTTTATGGAGATGTTAAGTACTACCTTTAAACACAAATCTCACACAGATCTGATTCACGTTCTGGTTCCTGTTCTATACAACTTTGACCAAGTACCGTAGCTGATTCTATTTTTATTTTTTTTTTTTAACTCATCAATGTTTTGTCTGCAAAATGGGCAAAATCTACAATAGTTTGTTTTCTTTTCTTTTCTTTTCAATACAGCTTTTCTTCAGGACATTTTTGTATTGCGTGACTCAGAGCATTAAATTGCAGCTTTTTGGATAATTACTGATTATTCTTCACTTTTTTTTTTTGCGCAGTGTCCTAATCTTTCCTCTTTCTTTTCATCCTTCTTAATACTATATAGGTTTATGTCCAAACATGGAATGGACAAAATCTGTCCATGACTATTGTACGAGATGAGTACCCAGCCAACCCCATGGTTCTCCGAGGTATTAATCAGAGAGCTGTCTTTCAACAGTACCAGCCAGTAGTGATGCTCCAAAAGGGCTACACAATACATTGGAATGGAAAAGCTCCAAATGTCACTTATCTTTATCTCATTAACTTCAACAAGTATGTTTATGTTCTTTAATGTCATTGGTCCATAAGGCAGTACTGAAGTAATGTTCTGCAGAGTTAGCATGTGTGAGAGTTTGCCACCATCAGTGAGACTGGAGCTTCGGTTGGGTTTTTTTGTGATTACAAATGCTGAAGTATGAAAAGCAATGAAAAGGATGAAACAGTAGACCTGCACCTAAAGTTTAATTTTTGTCCGGTACAGTGTCTTTTAGGAAAATTCTTTGGAGAAGAAAGTGTGCAAATAGTGAAGTTGAGCAGGATTGGAGTTTAATAGTTCAGCATACTTGATTTTGTTGTCAGAAGAGCTTATTAAATGTCTAAAGTATAAAATTAAGTCTATTCTGAGAGTATCAAAGTTACTGTAACATTTAATCAAACTGTATAGAGAGGGGAAGAAAGATCTGGTTGAACATTTAGGAGCTTTTTGTGGTCCTCTTACTTGTTTTTTGAATCATCTGTTTGCTGTGTCATGTCATCTGAACTCTTCCTAAGGTTAAATCATGGGGTTTTTTTGGTTTTTTTTTGCTTTAGGAATGACTGGATTCGTGTTGGTCTTTGTTATCAACCAAATACAGATTTTGTTATAGTACTAGAAACCTTCCAAAGGCGGTCATCTGCTCTGTCAAGCAAGGTAGAGCGCTACATGCCTGTATCCTCAATGGTGGAGCTCGAAAAGAACCGATCAGACAAGAAGTTTTACTTTGACAGCAGTACTGGGTAACTCCGTGTAACTTGATGGTGTTGCAAGATGTTCTTTAACCTTAAAATGACCAGTTTGATAGTATTAAAAGCAACTGATTGAGATACCTCATAAGAGTAAAGCTATTGTGAAGGAACCCAAAGCCTATCTGAAAGAATATGTGACTTTGAATCTCCAAAATTCAGTGGTTGTCATTTTTTCCAAGAGTACCACAGTTGCCACAGATATTTCCTACCCCATGCCTGGGAAAAATGTGTATCTGGCATGCTGCAGAGGGGTGTCTTTCAGGAAGACTTAAAAGTCTCTAGGGAAAAATCGTGCCTACTTTTTAACCTGAAAATTCTAGAAATTTCCAAGAAGTTTTCTGTTCCAAGGACATTTTAAGAATGTATATCTGAAAATCCTAATCCATTTACAGCCTTCTCAAAAGTACTTTAAAGTCCTACTTTCAGAAAAATAATTCTGAAAGAGGCCACTGAGATCCTTCTGAGATGTTTTACTCAAAGCTGACCATATCTTAAACAAGTCCTACGTACGTCACTTGTGTGTTTAGTGAATGTTCTTTTTTCATTTATCATTTATTTATTTTGATCCTTTATATGCTACTTTGTAGTAAATGTGCAGATGGATGTAGCTTTTGAACAGACATTTGTTTCCTTTTCTCCAAGAGCTACAGTGATAAGTCCGGTATGTAAGAGGAGAATTACGAGTCTCAGTGTACTGTGAACATTAATGACCATTGCCCCCACCTGCATTTCCAGGCATTTGCAGCAGTACAGTTATGTTTTTCAGTGCTAGTGGGTGAAGCTGAATATCCAAAGAGTTACTGCTGGCTATCTGCAGAGATCTGTGATCAAAGAAAACATGTATGCTCTGCAATTTGGTTTTTGTTTCCTGCAAGCCTCTGATGTGAGGAATGGCTGTTCTTTTCAGAGCATGTGCATTCATAATGATGTCTCCTTTAATTGTTGGGAATTGCAGATGTATCAGTAGAGACTTCCTAACTCTAATAAACTGTAAATTGGTTTAAGCAGAAGTGAATACTGTCATTTCTCTTCTTCTGAAAATAATGAAATATGGCTGTTAGGTTTAACATAAACACTTGTTCTTTCAGCAGTTGACCTAGAATCTTTTTTCCCCCTTTTGTGTAGATTACTGTTTTTATTTCTTCAAGCCAAATATAATAGGGATGGTCACAGTTATTGCTCATCTCAGGGATGTGAAAGGATCAAGATTGTGACCAAAGATTCAGCAAAAGGGACCAGTAACTGCATGGCAAAAGCTTACCCAAAGTACTACCAAGGACCAACTGTCATAACACAGATGCCAGTAAAAACTACTGTACCATGTATGAAATGCGGCACAACTCAGGTAAAAAAAAAAATAAGTAAAAGTTTTGTGGTTTTACTTACTGTAGTTGGTGTTGCTGTCTGATTGCTCTAAGACAGAAATTCAGTGTTTTGGCACAGAACACTGCACCTACCAGTTTGTGATGGTCATATTGTTTATCTCCTGTACACTCGGAAGGCAGGGAGTCTCTTGTAGCACAGCGATCTCATTTTTCATTCTTTGAAAAGTACTGCTTCAGTTTTCACTCTGTTACAGGGAAGGGATGCAGGTAGATCTGGTGTCTTGTACTACAACTTTGTACACCATGTAGGATAGCTTTGCTGCAGAGATCTATGTGGTATTGGGCAATCTGCTCTCTTCTTTTTCAGATCTTTGCTTATTAGCATGAGCTTGAAATTACATTTTCTGTTTTAGCTGAGAAAAATTCTAAAAGTAAGGAATAAAATAGGTTACACTATGCATCATGATACTTGTTAGCGTTGCTATTAATGTAAATAATACCACTGGCAAATTGATGCATTTGCTTTGGAGCAGTGGGCAGTCTGTTGTGAATTGTCTGGCATGATACAGTATTGAAGGCACATGGATACATGTACTTAACATGTTTCATTTGATATCCAGATGGTATTCACCAGCGATCCTCACAAAAACTACCTCCTTGTGCAGATTAATTCGTCTGGTAAAAAAGAGTTAAGCAGAGGTCAGCAAGCATTTATTTCTGTAAGTATTCATTATGGTTTTCTTCTGTCTTTCTTTTTAACAGTTTCTATTACAACAGCTGTACAGCTCTACATAATTCTGATGTTGCTTTTCTTCACTTCAATGGAAAATGTTGGTTCATAGTTTAAAATCCAAACAGACAAAAAGCCAATGTTTTAATCTCAGAAAATGAGGCTCTAAATCTCATTTGTATTTGAATCCTTTACAGCTAGAGAGAAAATAGTAGCAGTAAGGGAGAGTTTAAAATCTTTAGATTCATGTTGCAATCTGGATGCATATGCATCTGTTGATGGCTGCTTTAGGGGAAAACCCCAAACAAAACGCACACAAAAAAAAAGGCAAAAAAAAAGCAAGCAACCAACCAAACCCTCAAGAACACAAAGCGCAAGCAAAAATCTAAACAACCTGTTAGTTAAATCCATGTTACTGAAAAATTGGGTTTGTGCTAGCAGATTGGTGAGTTAATGGGATGAATCATTCAAGCAATTAAGCTTTGCTCAAACTGCTTCAAAATGGCAGTTACTAAAGAAACTGTGAGTATTTCTGTATTGTGATGCAGTCCTGATAAGCCTATAAGAAGTAGTTTTATAAAAATAAGAGTTTTGACTCTTCTGTTCGGATGCAGGAGGCTTGCATGTGATGCCAAAATAACATATATAGATATCTTCACACCACAAAGCTTAAAGTCTGTATGTGGCTTTCATTTTGCATTGTCAGTGCATTAGCTTGGTAGAAATAGTAAAACTCTTGAGTTTAGATAGATGAATAGACTGTAGGCAGCATAACCATAGCACAGCTACAAATTTCTGCTGGGGTGTATGTACCATATGCAAAGCAGTAAGAGTGCTGTGTAGGAAGAAACTGGGTTGGAATTGGGCTGCTGCAGGAACAGATGCCATTACCAAGAAGTCCAGGTGGTTCAGTACCTGAATTTTAGATATCCAAAGCAGGAGCAATGCTGAGGCAGGTAGTAAGTCACTTGAAATGTACTATCTCCCTGTATAAGCTAGGGACTGAAGGCTCTAGTGTAATTTCAGAATGCCTACTGAAAGCTTTCCCTCAAGGGGGAAAATGAAGACATGCCAGGCAGAAGCAAATACTTGTAAGGAAATCAGTATACCACAGTCTCTAAAATAAATGAAGATTAACACTGAATGCCTTAGAATTGCTGTTGGATTCATTAACTTTAAGAAAGGAAGAAAAATTTCTTTCTTCTTTTTCTCCTCCCATTCAGGTCAATGACACTATGTTTTCCTTCAAGGATAATGGTGTACTTATCGTTATAGTTGATGCCTGCACTGGAACAGTGTTGGGAAACAAATTATTTTCTGGAGTAGACATTAAGCATGTAGATGATTATTTAAAGTCTGGAATTCCACAAAGGTATGTGTAATAACCATTTATTTCCAGTACATCTAGAGAGCTGTAGGTCTGCTGTCTAGCGACCCAGCGAGGTTGAGGGGGTGGTTATTTCTCCTCCTCTTCTCCCTCTGGTAGGACGCCGCCTGCAGTACTGGACCTGCTTCAGCGAGTCTAGAGAAGGCCACAAATACCGCCAGTGAGCTGGAGCACCTTTCCTATGGAGACAGGCAGAGAGAGTTGGGCTTGTTCAGCCTGGAGAAGAGAAGGCTCCAGGGAGACCTTAGAGCAGCCTTTCCAGTGCCTAAAGGGGCCTACAAGAAATCTGGGGTGGGACTTCTTGCAAGGATGTGTAATGACAGGACAACAGGAAATAGCTTTAAACTGACAGAGGGTAGATTTAGAGTAGATATTAGGAAGAAACTCTTTATTATGAGGGTGGTGAGGCACTGGCACAGGTTGCCCAGAGAAGCTGTGGCTGCCCCATCCCTGGTAGTATTCAACGCCAGGCTGAACAGGGCTTTGAGCAACCTAGTCTAGTGGAAGGTGTCCCTGCCCATTGTAGGAGGGTTGGAACTGGATGATCTTTAAGGTCTGTTTCATCCCAAACCATTCTATGATTCTATGGTTTAAATAATAACATCTCTACAGAAGTACTTGAAAGTGAGAAAAACATATCCAAGTTGCGGGGGAAGAAGAAACACACAGGCATTTTAACAGACAGTTTAGTCTTATTTGAGAAAATAAAGCAACTCAAATTTTGAACACTCACAGTTTTCCAGTGTTTCCTGTCTTTCATCTCAAAAAGATTTTTTTTTTTTTTTTAACATCATATAATAACACTTCTTTGCTGAAAACAAGTAACTTTGTTTAATAAGGTCACTTAAGGACACTGACAAGAAGTACTTTACAAGATCATGCTGTTCTCTCCCTATCTGGGGGGGAAATGGCTTATCATTGAAGAAATAACAAAAAGTTAATGTAGGAAAAAGTTTGGATTAATATTTAAACTTTAATTTTTGATACAAAATATTGAACTATATTTCAGTAACACTTTCCAATGATTCTGAAGTTAAATTTGGAAGTCAATCTAGAAAAAAAAATATTCTAGGTGCTGTTTTCTGAGAGGGTTGACTATTTCCATGTCATGAAATAACATCGCGGCAGTACTCTTAAGCAAGCAGACCGAGGCCAACTAGCTGTAAAAGCATGTAGCAGAATATTAAGAAACTTTGTGTTTATAACAGATGCTGTCTCTGTGCTGTCTCTTTTGCAGGTCTATTGTTCTGCTGAGCACAAGAGGTGATGTAGCAATTCCTCATAATTTATCAGAAGCCTTAATGTCCCTGGGGACAGCCAAACCACCATATCTTCAGAGCAATGGTTGGTGGAAATTTCGTATATTTCTTTGACCCACCTTGGTCTGTGTGTTTGTGTTTGCGTGGTGGGTTTCTCCAAGGGTGTGTGAAAAGGATGTAGTTGGTGAAGGGTGTCTGCCAGTTTGTACTGGTGTGGGCTGCTGCATTTCGGCCTTGTTTGAAGGAGGGGCAGGGAGAGAATCAGCAGGTGGGGCAGAAGACCTTTCCCATTGCCTCGAAGGGTATTTTGTGAAGCCTGTTGTAAGCAGGGAAGTGAATAGCAGTTCTTTGTGCCTGTGGATTACAGAAAAAGAGCACCAGGCTTTTTTCTCAAAGCCTGTATTTGTGCCTCAGCCAGTGAAACTATTTATAAACAACGTCCTGTGCCAGGCTAATATTTCCTGTTCTAACAAAATTTGTAGGTTGAGATGAGAAGCTGTTGGTATTTTGAGGGATGATCACTTTATAGCCACATGGGGTAGCTGTTGTCCATTCAGAGCCCTGGCACAAGTCCCGACTTGAGAAAGCAGGGTTTATAACTACTGATAGCTGTGTTTCCAGGTTAAGATTTCAGAGTATTTGATACTGAATATTGAAAAATATCTTGCCTTGCGGGGTGTACTTGGCACTGAGAGTGAGAGAATGGGGGGGAGGATTTCAGAGGAGCATGTGATGTGCTTTGGGCTTGGCTGGTTCAGTAACACTGAGCTGGTTTTGTCACAGGAAACATGGCCTTTCTGGGCTTCAGAGGAAACTTCAAGCCATCCTGGATTAAGCTGTTTACTGGTCCTGCTGGGCATGGGCTTGTTCAGATAGAAAAGTATATCCCTTTACAACTGGAAGAGTATAGCTGTGCCAGAGCAATCAGAAGCCGGCGGAAAGACCTCGAGCTTCTAAAGAAGGCTACACGATCTCATTAAAGACTAAGATGTACATAAAAGCTGTGGAAGAAATGTGAACTAACTTATTTTTTAATTTATGGCATTTTAAACAATGTTGTTATCCAAGTAATTCATGTTATTGTCTGACAGATGTTTGCCAGCATTGACTGCTTGAATGCCAATCTGCGCACCTTCTAATTGTACAAAATATTAAAGAATTTATTAGTATTTGTATAAACAGGTTTCAGAGATTTTTCAAATGTTTGTATTTACTGTAAGTTTCTTCTGTTTAATGCTCCTTTTGTATGCAAGAGGGTGTTTATAAAAGCCTTAAATTTTTGATTATAGGAGTTGGAGTGCATCTTGGATTACTTGAAAGATTAACATTAAAGTTTCCATAAACAGCTTGAATTGGTCATTGTAACTTATACATTTTCATTTAGCTACTTAGGTATTTTCCTGAGGATTTGTTTAGCAGTCAGCTCAGTTGCATTCTTGGTCTGCTTTCCAAGGGGTTGAAAAACAATTTCCCCCCTGCATGCAGCTAACTCAAGGGGTTTAACTGCAGTAAGATTTTCGCTTTGCTGTATGAAAGATGAAGAGGGGGTATTCAAACCCAGCCCAGCGCTGAGTGAAGATTATGTACCATGCAACAAACTTTAACATGGCTGTGTGTACCATCATGGTGCACAGAGCAGAAAATTACTACCATTGTTAATTACCATCTCTTTGCTGTTCACCTCTAAATATACAGGTGCTTGTGAGAGTCACTTCACTAAACAGTACGGGTGTTAAGGCTGCAGTCTTGGGTGCAGCTTGACTGAAGCTCACACTTTTAAAGCTTCTAGCCGTAAGGACAAAGCTGAAATACTGGTGTCAATTTATTATGAAACTAGGCTTCTACTCTTGCAGTCGTATTTCCTTCCTCACCTCCACCCCCACAAAGGCTATCACAGCTTTACCTTTTAAGTGAATGAGAAGTGGTCTCAGTTCATTCAGGCATGTTATATGCTTTGCCTTAACTTCATTTCTTTTAATATACTCACGTTGCTAGTTCGTGTTCACTTTTTGCATTAGGTCCATTTGATTTCCTTCGGTTGTGTTGCAATTATTTGTCCCTTTCTACAGATAGTGTGAAAATCATTTCACCGAAAACTGAGGCACAGCTGCCATTTTTAAGGATCCTGTCTTTGAAATTATATTTCAGAGACTGTAAAGATGCATCTCACAATAGGAGGCACTAGGTGCCATCGAGCTAGAATGTAACCATAGTTCTAATAAAACTGACATATTTCCTGCTTGTATATGTTCTCATTCATTCTAGCTGGTATAATGTATCTACCATTCAGAGATGCTTTGTGCTTTGAATTCAAAATGGAATGGCTGCTGGAAATATGCCCATCTTCTCCAAAGAAATTGAAAAGCTGTGGGGATTTTTTTCTCTTCGTGTGTGTGTGTGCTTCAAAGGAGAGGAGGCACAGTAGCAAACCTATTATTTTGTTCAATTGAAATATGCTACCTCAGTGCTACAATTAAACTGCCAAGTGAGAAGGGAGGGAAAGGAAGCACAACATAAGAGATGAACAAGTAGATGACTGATGTAATTTTTATTGTAAAACCAAGCCAAATGGATGATTGTGTATTATGCAGTTGTTTTGATGCACAGGTCTTTTATAATGTTTAAAAAAAAAAAAAAAAGGGTGTTTTGTTAGGGGAAATGTGAGTCTTTAAAGACTAGCTATAATGTTTGATGTTACTAATGCAGGTCAATGTGATTTAAATGTTCTGAGTGCAGTAGTTATAGTGTTTGGGGATTAAAATGGTTTTAAGACTTCCACTGTTCTGTGGGTCATGTTCAGCAGAGAAATACCAATGAGGTAGTGACCTTCAGGCTTGTGAAGTTTGCCATTATTTATAAGATTCTGCTGTTCTAAGCCATCTTGTAAAAATTGTACTTGGAAGTGTCAAGGGTATTCTGAGGTAGGGCTTATTGGTGGGCAGTTGGACCTGAAGTGTTGTCTTTTGTGTAAATTTGAACACTTGATAAATAGCATAAATAAATTTTTACATCTGACAAGGCAATACTGTCTTGGATCTCTTTTGTTCTTGCATCAAGTAATTCTGTAATGTATGCTGTGTGAATTATAGACTCATACAATGGTGTGGGTTGGAAAGGACCTTCAGATTGTCTAGTTCCAACCCCCCTGCCGTGGGCAGGGACATCTTCCAGTAGACTGGGTTGTTCAAAGTCAGGTTGGACAGGGCTTTGAACACTGTCAAGGATAGAGAAGCCACAGTTTCTCTGGGAAATTTGTGCTAATGCCTCACCACCCTCACAGGAAAGAATTTCTTCCTAATGTCTAAGTTTGAACCCGTTACCCCTTGTCCTGTCACCACAGTCCCTAATGAAGAGTCCCTCCCCAGCATCCTCATAGGCCCCCTTCAGATACTGGAAAGCTGCTATGAGGTCTCCACGCAGCCTTCTCTTCTCCAGGCTGAATAGCCCCAACTTTCTCAGCCTGCCTTCATACGGGAGGTGCTCCGGTGCCTTTTACTAGAAATTATTTAATTTCAAACATCAACAGACTTCTGAAGTTTATGAAGTGTATCCGACTTTTCTGTCAGAGACAAATCGGTAATTCTAGGCCAGAGACACCACGTGGCTGGTGGCTGAAGTTACTGGTCTGTTTCCAAAGTCTGTCCTCTTAAAGCCTGCCTGAGCTAGAGTGTAAACTCTTTTCAGTTTGGTGGGGGTCAGTGCAGTATTGTTACATACTAAGAGGCATCTTATCCATGTTTGTAGCTAGCTGACAGGGGCAAGAGGCTTTGGGCGCACTTTGAAATACAGGCAATTGCACACAGACAGAATAGAAACTTTTACTGAGTGGGTGGTCAAGCGCTGGAACTGGTTGCCAGAGAGGCTGCAGTCTTTGTGGAGAAGCAGCTGGCCCTGCTTTGAGACACATATTGCCCTGGGTCATCATCTCCAGAGGTGGCTGCCAGGCCCAGTACCACTGCGGCTGTGTGCAGTTAAAATGACTTGATGTACCTAGACCCTCTTTTCCAAGCACATCAGTTGCTGTACTGTGCAAGGGCTGAGCCCCCATGCATTTTTCACCTTATGTCTGAAACTCAGCAAGGTCTTAAAAATGAGGCATCTCTGCCCCAAACCCAGTCCAAAAGTCATTGTAATTGCCTCTTCAGGGTCAGACTTTGTATACAAATAGTATATATTAATAGTATAGTATAGTATACATTCCTTGCTCAAATGGTGTTACTGTGCAGTGAAGGTAAGAACAACAATAAAAAATAAACCACTTGGGCCAGGGATCATATTAAGTGTACTATCAATAGGGGGCTCTCTCTGAGCAAAGACACTGCTGAAAATCTGTTATATGAGGACTCATCCCTTAGGATCTGGGGTGATGACAAAGACATGCTTTAGGAAAAAACAGGCTTAATTCTGCCTGTGTTGTGGGACTGCAGTGACAGCTGAGGCCCCAGATAACTTCTGACCTAGGATACGAAAATAGCTTTCCTGTTTGGGGCAAGCCCTGTGATTTCTTTTTCTTCCCCTCAACTCCTTTTCACATTATGTGGGATGGGTGTACATCTGAGGACAGTCATGAGCTCTGACTGAAAAGCCCAGTGTAATGAGGTTGACGGTAGCTGCATTATAGGGTGCAGAGGTCAATGAAGGTCAGAAGGGTGTGTCACGGTTATGTTTGTTTAAGGTGATCCTGGTGTCATCCTGGTGTCCAAATGTCTATGAAGTGCAAAGAAAAGCAGTAGCACCTGAATTTTAAAACTGCATTTGTGTGAGTTTTTCTCATTGATTACTTTTCCATGTCTTCTAGTCATATTTGTTACAGTACTTACAGGGAGTTTCTGCTCTTTCCTAGAGTTCACAAGCATATTTTTCTTTTCCAGTCCTGCCTTCTTATCCTGTGTCTCGTGCTAGTTAAATTTCTAAAGCAATACTCAGTATTGAAGTATATAAGGCCACCATTGGCTTGAGAGAATTTATGAGCTTTTTAATTGTGTGGCCTGGGTATTTTGCAATTTCACATACTCAATTGCATTAACAATTATAACTTGCTAAAATAAAAAAACTAAAGGCTCATTTGGCAATTAATTTGCATAACTGGAATGATGGGACTGGCAAGTCATAGAAGTCCACCTCTCCTTTTCTCTGTGATTAAAGTCTGAAAAATAAGTAAGTTTTGGATACAATAGTTAAAAAACTGGGAGAAAGCAATCTGGGCATCTCCTGAGATCAGCCTAGCCTCTTCTAATCTTGTGCCTGCTCTTTTGTCCTTCCCTTAAACCAGACTGGAAAAAATTCAGAGAGACTTGTGTTTTTCTTGAAAGTTTATGGTTGTTTGATTTGGTGACCTGGTGAAAAACTGGCTTGGTAGGATAGCAGAGAAATTTCAAAATAAGCAGTGTGTATAAACTTGGTCCTTAAAGGCCAATTTTTCTATTTCTATTGTATTTAAAAGTACAAATCAGATTTAATTGCCATGCCTGGGAGGCAAATTCTTTATTTCATCTTTGTCCAAGTTGGATGGTGTGACAGCTGGATGTCCTGATTTGTAATATTTTTTTCCTGAGGAAATGTTCTTAGGACATGCAATGGTCTGTCTTTATATATAATTTGTTCTAAACAGAACATCAGAACAATGTGATATTTCAGGATTACTTTCATACAAGTTTATAAGTAATAACGCTATACTAGAACTGCTGTAAGCAGAAGTACATCTGTCTCTTTCCTGTGAAGCATTTTCAGTGACATTTTCAAAGCTACCCTAGGTTCAGTTCAGTGTGTGCTTTGTGTAATTGGTAGCTTTTAGGGATGGATCTCATATGATGATGTGTCATTTTAATATCTGTGAGGTTCTTCAGCAGAAGATGGTTTACTCCATCTGCAGGGTGTGAACTATGATCTAATAATTTTCTTCCACCTCTGGTGCAAATGACTGGTTCATATGCTCAGTCATAGCAGACAACATCGCAGTTATCTATGGTCTCATTTCTGTTTCTGAGAAATGATTCTACGATGAGCATCACTCTAGTATATATTGCACTTTTCTGCTTTTTAACAGGGTTTTTATTTGGTAATAGTGTAATACAAATTTTCATATGGCAGCAGGTTCTGGGTTACATTTTTATTTTTAATATTCCTGTATTTATATCACATTTTTCTGTCCTTCACAACAGTGAAATGCAAAGTATTAGAAGATACAAGTACGTATAATCACATGAATCATTGCAGCATGTGCAATTGCCATTGGGTTCCTTCTGCTAACTAGCAAACAAATGTAAATAAGAGTTCATGTCAGATTTTAATAGTTGGAGAGAGAAGAAAAGAAATAGAAGGTTCAAGAAAAAATTGTTCGCAGTCTCTTTTCCCTTAAGCTATACACACCTTCCTCCTTTTGTTTTGCAGGGACAGGGTCCTCTCGGTTCATAAAGGCAATGATGCTGCTCTGTTTAAGTATCTTGTTCCCATAAAATGTTCATTTCTCATATTTCCAATGTTTTGCTGCTTGTGGATTTTTCTGAGTAATTGTCCATCTTCCTTCTCCACTAACTCTATTTCCAAAGGATCTTGGGGAGTGGATTGGACCTCTCCTGTTTTCCCACCCTTTTTCTCCCACCCCAGGTCTTTCCTGTTGAGCATTAAAGAGACCCTTTGCAATGTGGGAGTCAGGATGGGTTTGTTCTTCCATAGCTATCATGTTGAATGAACCACATTAAATACTTAATGCTTCAGAGTACAGACTTAGAACCAATATGAAGCTTAGAAATGTTGATATGCAGTCTTCATAGGAATAATTAGCTGCTTTTTTTCCTATGAAACTTCAGTTTCATTAGTTTCACAGTTAAGCCATTGTACACTCTTCTCTTCCTTCCCCCTCACCCTCCCCAAGCAGTCCTACATAGACTCCATGAAATCATTATTAGTAGTGACATACAAGATTTTAAAACAAAGCTAATGAAGTTCACGCTAACAAATGTATGCCAAGCCTACTGATTATCCAAGTAGTAAGCCATGGTCTTATGTGAACTGCAGTTTCTAGGTTCATATTTGTTTAATATGTGAGGTTTCATGTAACTGCATTCCCAAAGCAGATCCTAAAATTACAAAAATATTTTTGCGGGCAAACAGTTTCCATCTTTCCCTGTGGAAGCCTGATGTTCAGGATTTTTGAAAGGATAAATAACATTGCAAGTTGCCAGGAATCTATAATGAAATTGTTAAGGAAGGTTGTTGTTAAAGGGCCCCAGGACACATTGCTTACTAGGGAAACAAATGCTCTGTTAAGAGCACAGTCTGTTGTAAAAATCCGCTTGAGTCAAAATCATGTTTCCCCTCTCACAGGTGGCTATACATATATTAAAACCTATATGTGAACCCACATCTACAGTTAGTTAACCAAATTCTGATCAAGCACTTAAAAGACTCAAACACTGAGTCTTAATTGTAACCATTAAGAATTTTCAGCAATATTAGGCAAAAGTAATAAGGCTGAACAGAGACATGCCATTTGCTAGAATATACCTGCAATGTGAAAATACAAAGTGAGATGACATTTCTCATCAGACAGCCATGTAACAGTAGAGGTGCAGGCAAATCCTTGATCTCTAAAGACAGTCGTTACCCTTGACATCTTCGTAAGTTTTTAAAATTGTCACCCCACGAACACTTGACCTGTGAATTATCAATCAGCCACATGAGCTTAAGGTCGTAGGAACAAGAGCTTGAATGTAAGTGTGGTTTTTTGTTCTTGAGAATTGTTGCAGAAGTAATTTGGCACCTAAAGAGAGCATTTAATTCTCCTTTTCTTTTTGTCGTCTGTTAACTCTAACTTTAACTTCAAATTCTTGCAAACCAAGTTCTTATATTGGATCTGTAAAGCTCCTTCTTAATTAATGAGCCCAACTACATGCAGAGCAGCCATCAGTGAGACTTTTGAGGCAAAAAACACCCAACAAAATATTTTCCCAATGTAACAGTTGAGCAGAGAGGAGTATGGGTTTTGTGCGTGTTCACTGACTTCTGCAGATTTGTCTGCAAAGTCTTCCCTTGCATTAATACGTTTGCAGTAGCATGGCTTATTTTTAGTGTGAGATGGATAAGTTGCATGGATACAATCACGTATATTTTTTTGGAAGATGGGAAGTCAATTATATGGGTATCAAGATAATGCAGTCCACATGCACATACATAATGCATTAGGAATCTGGTACCCAGATCTTCAGGACTGGTTTTAAAATCCAAGGCAGTAATAATGTATATATAAATCATTTAGTTTCCAGCCAAGTAGCCAAAGGTTATCCAGAAAAAGCTTCTTTCAGTGAGTGTGTAGAGGCTGTCGCAGAGAAAATATGTAAGGATCACAGAATACCCAGAAAAAGAACTGATTCATCACAGAAGAGGATGAGTTTAGGAATGAAATGTCTGCAAATGCTGGTGTGATTTTCCTTTTTCAGATAAAGTCATAAACAGGAATGGGTTCCCATGCAGGAAACAGCTCTTCCATAAAACGGGCCAGGGAACAGGCTGTATTAGGCCAAGGCAGTGAGAGCAAACAAAACAAGTACAGCAGCTACTGATTTCCTTCCTCTGTCATGCCACAGTGGAGTTTATTGCAGAGCTGCAAAGAAGCAATTACTCCCCGTTCTCAACACCATGGTCAGCTCTGATTCAGATAGATGGAGCATAACGGATGCTCTCGTTCTGACAAATACTTAGATCAAAAGGTACCAACTAGGGAAAACAGATACAAGCAGGTGAATATATTTTCTATCAAAATACATTTCACTGAGATATTACCAGAAAAAAGGAAGTTCTTTTATGAAGGAAAGCATGAGGTTATGAAGTGCTTTGACTTTGAAGGAAGTTATATTTTTGTACCTCCAGTTAGCTAATGTTCATGAATCAAGAAGTGTTGTGATGTGCAAATCTGAAACGTTACCCCCATTGATTTTACAAGCATTGTCAACAGATGCAGAAGAAGCCCTCCTGTTCATAACAGGGTCTCCCACTCAGAGAAAATATACACAAGCTCCCAAAAGAGAAACAGAAGTGTCACACCTGCCTGGCCAGAGCTCGCAGACAGTGTGAAAAAGGGTATGGTTGAGCAGCCCAGAAATAAAAGAGAATCTGAAGTGAAATAGTTTTGAAGTGAAGCATTTTGGAGTGAGGCTTCTTGAAGCACAACTGTTCTGAACCTTTTAAGAGCATTAACTACAACAGGATATGGCAGCCCCTGGAAGGCTTGTGCTTAGATGCAAAAGGTGTTTCTGTTGTGCCCCAGCTGCAGCCTGTAACAGTGGGCTGACAGGAGCCAGTCTGGGAGGAGTGATCTCTTGCAGGGGTGTTTGCAGCTCCAGCATCCTTAGATCTATTAGAGACAGTGCCAAATGGCAAGGATCTCATATTGCTTTACTACTTGGCACCCACAGAGCAGATATTGCATCTTCTTAACAAGATCTCTCTGCTAGGCAAAGCAACAAAGAAAGGATTGCCACCACATTAACTGGTTACGGTGAAGCTACTATAACAAAAAAGGGTCACTTTAATTAATGCATTAATGTAAGCCTCTAAATTGAAATCTTGGTGAAGGGAATTAGAATAACCTCTGGGTGAACTTAGCTGAAGCTATCTGCTGAGCTTTGTACTAAGAAACAGAAAGTGTGGGTTGTTGTGAGCACAGCTGAGAATATCTTGAGTGGGAGCACCAGGGAAATGAAGGAAGGATTAAAGGAGACAACACAAATTACCGAAGAAGAGATTTTGCTTGCTCTTAGCTCCCACTGCATCTTGAGCATTAAATTCCAGATGTTCCAGATGTTTGAAAACCACAAACATGTTCATCTCCAAACAAAAACCTGTGGGCAAACTGCTGACCAAAATCTGAGGCTGCCTGTCAGTGTGACTGAGGATCCTGGTTTAATCAACCAACAAAGATGTTCTCAGATAGCTTTGCCACAGTTCTCTTGCCATTTTACATTTTAATTGAAAACACAACACCAAAACCTCAGAAGCTGTAGCCTCTTGAATAAAATATGGCAACAGTGCATTGGAGACTAACAGGAATTGAACTTGATTGGAAGGTAGGAGTCTGATTTTCTTTGCTAGCTAGACTTTTCCTTTTAAAGCTGCGTTTATGTCAAAGAAATGACTATTAGTCTGCAGGTTCTGAAGAGCAGATCTGCGTGGCAATAAAGATAGCTTCCGTTTCTCAGGATCAAACTGAAAGGCACAGATGGATGCAGAGGACAGCAACCGCACTGGGGTATTTGATGCCAGCTGATAACTGCAATAGCAGCCTGCTCCAAAAATGCTGTAGCAGACCCTATGGAGTTGTTTCTTCCTAACCCAGTGCCTAGGTATCTTCTTTAAATACTGTGCAGCAGATCAGGCCCCACGCATGTCCTGGCATAGTGTATCAGAAGGGGCTGCTACCATTTCTGTCATCTGAGCCCTTTCTTCCTTGCCTGCTCCAGAGTTTCTCATCCCAGATCAGTTTGTCTCCAGATGTCAAATGTCTAAAACTCATTAGTTGACATTAGTTCAGCCTTAAACATCTATTAGATGTTCTTTCTCCTGTTCTTAGTCATCGTGGTTTCCCACATCTGTTAAGAAAAAAGGCAGTCGGAAAAATTACACTTATTATTAACTCTTCCTCTTCCAATGGCAGGATGAAGTCAGATACTCAATATAGAGATAATCTGGAGAATATAAAAAACTCCAAGTTTTTGCACTTTCTCCTGACTATTTTAAAAGACTGCCACCAGTTGACCTTTTCTTTACTCTACCTAGGGAAGGGAAAGACATTCCACTAGCATTTATGTCTGCATCAGTAATGTCGACAAAGCTTTCTGAGGTTTTTGTCATAAGCCATGCTGCACCATTTATATCGCAGAGCAACAAAGCTGGAATCAAAATGGTTCTCAGCCGCTGTGAAAGGAAAGCCTAAGGAGCCAAATAGCATTTTGAAACTATTTGTATCATTTATATGTTGAGTAGGAATTATGTTATGTTATTCTTGCGCCAGTTTGAAGGCGGGAGTTAACGCTGTTTCTTTTTCCTTCTGGGGCTTTATATTTCAGCAGAGGGCACTGTGACCTCACTTAGAACTCAATCTGTTAATTGATCCACAGGAGCATGGAAAAAAACATATACCGTTTTTCACCAGCAGAAGTCCTTAAATCATAGTATTATATATGCAGGATTTACTTATTCTCCATTTTAATCACTCTCTCATCATCGTGGCTAAATGACTGGAAGGAAGTGAGGAAAACCGCTTCATAGAATTTATACATTTTTTTAAAAACCTTGCCTTTCTGCAGGGGAAAGTTAGCTAAAGAAAGGCTTGAACTTTTTTCCTCTAGGGTAACATATTTTTCCACAGTACAACCTGTGGTGCAGGCATTTTAACAAAGACTTCACAGCTCCTGCCATATCAGAGGATAACAAAAAAACACCCTTCAAAACTTCCAGTCCTCACTCATCTGTACAAGCCACGGAAGCACAACTGCTGTTCCATGTGTTGCCCACAATGGGCAAAAAACAAACCCACTTCCACTCTAATTAAACCTACGGAAGGCCAGAATAGACTGTAAAATTGGCACTGCTGCTTTCCTCTGGGAGCTGAGCTGTTTGCTACCAGCTTCAGCCAGCCCCTGGCTTCCCTTTGGTCTCAGCTTTTGCATTTCAGCACCAGCACGCTGGCTTCAGTGGCTTGTTTTGAGTCTCAACTGCTGAGTGAGTAGGTATGCACTAGGCATTTGCTGAAAAGAGGAAGAAGTCAAGGAGGAGGAAGAGAGTCTCACTCTGCTGCCTCCCCACCAGGCTGGGACATTAATGCCAGCTTGTTCTGCTGTGAGGCATTCGTAATGAACATCTCACAACTACAAGGGGAGGCACAGTTAGGAGTAGCAAAGGAGGCATGAAATGGTGCCCTGTGGTGCAGTGCAGCCATTAGCATCACCCACAGCCAGCCAGCAGTGTGCTCCTGCTCTAACCAAAGGTATAGCAGCCGCTGCGTGTCTGGCATTGAGGAGCTGGCTGTGGGACTACATCCACTTTATTAAATAACGTGAGCTGAACAACTCCTGTGTGAATAGGAAGCAGAGGTTTTGCTGACAGTTACACTTAGACTGATTCAGTCTGTTTAGCTGCTACATAGAAAACTCCAGTAAAAGGACAGTGATGGAAAGAGATCTGCCATGTGAGACAGTTTAAGTAGCTGATATTCCCTGAAAGATAAATCAGTAATTCTTTCAGATGTGTTTGCGTGTATTTGTAGCTATTAACAGTGAAAAGGTGAGGTCAGGATAAAGAAAACAGACAAACACAGGCTAGTAGCCCCACCCTTTAATTTTTTTGCACTGAGTGGATTAAATCCAAAACTTTCAGCTGCTATTTTATGCAAAGGTGGTATTTGTATTATTCCTCACAGATCATACATAACTTGGTAGGAGGTACAACTGTCACTTTGACCTTACAAGCTAGAAATGCTTATTTAAGATATCTCCGTTTGTTTTTGATGGTAGTATACATCTGGGGAAAAACAATTTGCTTTTTGAGAGTGACCTCTTTTTTCCCTCCCTTTCTGAGATCAAACATGTTGATTTTGCAAAGCAGAAATATGAACACCAGTCACTGATTTAGACTGAAGGATTATAAAAGTACGTGCTAAGGAGTGCTGTGATGCTAGAAAACTGTTGCTTTTTATGATCTGAGACCCATTCTGTATTGTTGACCAGCTGGTGTTGGTTGTGATTCACTATATGCTGCTTATACCAAAAGATCTGTGAGAACATCAGGATTCTTGTGGTTTCCAGGCCTCTAATGCCAATGCTGGAAAAAGGTAATACAAAAAAAGGGGTATTTCTGGACAACATGGTAGAGTCCTGTCATGCTGGAGTCAGATGTCCTGAGAGTTACTTCTATCCCCATAGGAATGCAACATACCTGAGAAGCACAATAGTTACACATTGTTTGTAGCCAAAAGCCTGTGGCAAAATTGCCCACAACCTTGTTGACAGGCTGTCCTACTAGAAGTTGTCAGCAGGATCCTTCTAATGAGACAACTGTTTCTTCACAACATATTAAATAACAGATCTACCTGCACATAAAAGCCTTATGCCACGCAACACTACTCACTGTTACTATTCCACCCACTGCAGCCACAAGAAGAGTTGCAGCAGTTCAGTTTCTCTGACCTTTTCTGTGTCTTTCTTCGATTTTGTGGTAAACATGACAGCTGAAGCTAGCAGGGATGATCTGTGACAATGTGAAAGCAACGTCTTGTGGCTTTACTTCTGTTTTTCATTTGACATGTCACCATATTTGCTGCTTTCAGAAAATTGGAGGGTTTCACTGTGTGGCCCTGTTTGCCTGGCACAGTCCCTCACTGCCCCCCAGCAACAATTTCTGTGGACTCTCTGTCCAGGATGGTAAAATAAAACAACTTCAAATCCAGTGACCCCAGCACTGGATTTCGATTCTAAATGTTGTAGTTCCCATCATGCTCAAAAGCAATTCTGTTGTGCTTTGTTGTGAGTCAGCAAGCAGTCCTGGCTCCTAAGAAAGCAGTCTCTCTGTACACTGAACACTTACTCTTTCTATCATTCTTTTTTTCCCTTGTGACATATGCGAAAAAATCCTACCTACTACACTGCCTTTTACTAGCCACCCCCAGGCCTATATAAAACGGAAAGCATGGAAAACAAGGTTACATGTTTAACCTTTCAAGTTTTAAATGGTTTAACGTTATGGTAAGGAGGAGGAGGAAAAGAGATATTCTGTGCACCTGTACCAGCTTGAAAAGGAACAGGTAGTGACCATAGAGATGCAAATAAACCATGGCATACAACCTTCCCTTCACGCGAAGATGGAGTTTGCATAGGCAAGTTGTCATTTATATCTATGGGTTTGAAACATACCTTCTTTTGGTTGGGTTATAATAATTGCAGAAAACCCATTGCAACAGAAATGCCTTAGAACTCCAGGCTGGCAGTGTGAATAGCATTTTGATTGTATAAGGTCATCACTGTGCATTTCCTGTGGGTTTGGTTGTGAATTGCACCCATGAAAACACAGCTGTGCCCTGCCAGGCTTCAGCAGACTGCATTAAAAATTGGTTTGGTGCAATGGCATTTCACAGAGGAGTGTCTGAGAGGAAGAGGTGGTTTGAGGGGGAACAACAGTGAAGGTGAGCAGCTGTGGTGCAAATCAGCTGATGGTGACGTGTGCAACACATACGCAAGGCTAGGAGGCCCATCGCCTGCAGGAGTGGTTGCGGGGTGCCGCAACCAGGAGCCTGGAGAAACGTAGCAGTGGCCATGGATGACTGAGACTGGCAGTAGAGCTGGGTCTCCCAGGACCAGAGCAGGATGTCTGGGTGACTCCAGGGCAGGAGCACCCTGTGTTTGAGCAAACGCTCATGAGACCTCCCCTCAGGACATGGCTGCCACGCTTCTGCAGCAGCCATTGGCAGAAAGAGGAGCGGTGAGCTCTCACAGGGCAGAAGAGAGGGCAAGGAGACTACGATGTGGATGTC
Source organism: Psittacus erithacus (assembly GCA_009867235.2). Classification (NCBI taxonomy): domain Eukaryota; kingdom Metazoa; phylum Chordata; class Aves; order Psittaciformes; family Psittacidae; genus Psittacus; species Psittacus erithacus. Next base: position 10,054 of record WYDI02021667.1, on the reverse strand, counting down.
AAGAAAGAGAAAGGTTATTTGGTTCATCTTTTGTTCTCAGTCAGCTCCTTTCCTCTGTCCTCTCTCTTCATTTTCTTACATACTCCTCCTGCAGTGGCTGCGTCTTTCCCAGCATCCATATCAATTACACTAATTATGCTGATGACTCTGAATATACTAATTCACTTAAACCATTAATTCTATTTGATCCTTTCCTTGCAAATAATTTAATTGGCTCATTTGGGTATTAATGTTTTTCCCTTTATAAATATTGCAGATTCTGTGATCATGGCTAAGTTTTGATTTGAAAGTGGTACAAAGGTGTTGCTAGGTGATGATTATTTATTCTGTAGTCACTTATGCCTCATTTAGATCTGAGAACTATGAAAGTTATTCCCCCTCACATTTACCATTGGCTGAGGTATCTCATTATAATTTCTGCACAAATCCACCAATTCTCACTAATTTCTTTCTAGTACGCCCATTCTCCTCCTCCCAGTCTGTAGTACAGTTCTGCAGACTTTTGGTTAGCCCACTCAGAAGCATTTTTCACAACAGATTTTTGTAACATCTGCTGTTGTGCACACACACCGAGTCTAGCTTTTAGTAGCTCTCTGTATGACAATAAATACATGTCATCGTGTATAACAAAGGGAGCCAGCTGAAACTTGCATATCTGTTTTCTAAATGTTGAGATTTTAGCAATTGTTTGGAGGCCATGGATGTTGTGATTTGATGTGACTTAATTCTCCAAGCAGAGACTTGCTTTTCAAACTAAGTAGAGTGCAAGATGACCAAGGCTTTATGAAAATTCCTTTAATATAGACACAGGTTAAAAAGAATAGTCTTCTCTGTGCTAAGGCTCAGAAACCTTGACCTGAAAAGAGTGGCATGGTAAGGAGCATAAAATCTTGAGTCAGGCCAACAGCAGCTGCTTACGAAAGTATGTCATTCAAACCCACTAGTTTACAATCTAAGCACATGTTTAACCCACCAGGAAACACTGTATTATAAATGCTCTTGTACACAGTACAGAGCCAAAAGCAACAGACTATGTTTACCTCAAGACCAAGCTTTGTTACCCTGCAATGCTGATGCATGAAGATCTCCAGGCATATTCATATAGAATCACAGATTGTCTCAAGTTGGAATGGACCCATAAGGATCATCAAGTCCAGCTCCCTGTTGCTTGCAGGACTACCAGAAACCAGACCATATGACTCAGAGCATTGCCCTTATGCTTCTTGAACTCTGAGAGGCTTGGTGCCGTGACCACTTCCCTGGGGACCCTGTTCCAGCGACAGTGGCAGTTTAGTACTACCAGGGTCTGATGAAGTGGTAGCATTTTGAAAAGAGCCTGTGTGTGAGAAAGGCATCCATTTTGACATGTGCTGCTTTGTAACAACTCCATTTCTCGATTAGGTGTTCTTGCTTTGCAATTGCTGGTTTCATATTGCAGCAAAAGTTTTCATGGCTGCTTTTACCAGAAGAGAATTGTTAGACAGGCAGTTATTACAATACAAATATTTTAAACATATTATTTTCTTCAGGCAGGATTTACTGTTCAGATACTGAGATATTATCCACAAGACAGTAAAAGTAGATGCAAATGGATAGATCTTTAAAGATACTAATACTTAGGGGATCTTGATGGTAACTTTGGCTCTCAAGTGTTCACAGGCAGTATACACTACAGCTGCTTTTTTGGACACCCATTTTCTTAAATTGAAGTGTCATGGGATTGATGAAATTATCTCCCTTACATGGGAGACAATCACATAACAGCTCCTGTATTCAAATAGTGATTTCATCCCCTTTGTTGGTGCAGAAGACTTTTTTTTTTAAGCTTAATCCCTATTTATCACATCCCATATTGATAAGGAAAGTTCCTTTTCCGAAAATAAACTTTTCTGTCACATAGGTCTTCATCAAGTAAATAAAATTCAAATAGAAATTTTGTGGAAAAAATATTTTGGAGCAAGATTTTTTCATCAAATAGTTCAAGCTATCCAAGATAACCACGCATATCACTATACAACATATCACTATTCAACTTCCCCTGTTTATGTTGGACTTCATAAGTAACTGAATTTTTCTTATCACAATTTATTTCTGGGGAACTTATGGAATGAACAGTCTTTCCTTTTTCTCTCCTTTGTTTTCATTCTTGTCTCTGTAGTGTTTATCTTTTATTTTTGTTATTCCTTTCTCCTTGTTTTGAAAAAGTGACATAGTCACAAAATAGGCTTGTACAGAAGAGCCCATTCTTTGCCTAAAAGCTCACCTCAGACAAAGATGCTGGATTGCAGGTGGTGAAGGTATTTACAACAGCTAAGTAGGGCAAAGGAGAGGTAGCCATCCTGTGCTAGAATTCTGCTAATCAGCTAATCTAACCTAATCAGCTACAGAACTGGTGGAAGCCACTGCTTTGATATTTGAACAAGGAAAACTATGTATCTCAAGCCAGAAGCATTTATAGGCTGTATACCCTTTGCTCCTTACTGATTTACCTGCATGCCAGATTCAGACAGCCCTGTGGGTTTTCATGGCAGTGAGCCCACAGCCATTGCCTTTTTCTTCTGACACTAGTATTGCTTTGCTGCTCAGCACCTTGGGCACTCTTACCTACAACCCCACAGGGGCTTTCTGTTCACAGCTCTGTACCCTTTCACCCCCGCTGTTCGGAGAGCATTTCTCAGAGCCCCCACTGCACTATTTTTCTCATATTGTTCTCACACTGCTGTTGATAAGCTGTTGGTCTCATGCCTTTGCACATGCCCATCCCTGTTCTGCTGCTAAGGCAGGTTCTCAAGGAAAGCAGATGCTGATGAATGAGATTCATTCTTCCCTATCCCTATCCAACAGCTGCAGCACTGGCTTTCATTTGGAGGCCCAGTAATGCTCCTGCACAAATCTCACCAGCCAGCCAGGCACACAACACCTGCCCACACCAGAGCATGCTTCTGCCGATGGTAGGGCAGCATAGGTGCCAACAGTCAGCAGGGACTTTGAACAGGTCCTGATGGAAACTTGTAGTGTTGCTATGGGAAACTGTTTTGAGGCGTATTGTCTGCTGCACGATAAAGAACACTTCACCTTGGAGGATGTTCCTCCAGGGATACCCAGACTTTTTTTTTTTTCTCCCTACCCTCATTTTTGCCAAATTTTTTCTCTGTGATTTTTTTTGTTCTCTGTAAATGGTCTTTTTTACCATCAGAGTTGATAAACGTCACCAGCTGCAGACCCTGCCAACACCTTGTTGTGCATGGGAATCTTTCCCAACACATTTTTCACAATCGTTTTCTCCCACTGCTATGAATTTTTGTGAAGAGCATTTTCGTGAGAGGTCTTACTTAAATTTTATAAGAATTGTTATATATGCTGTATTTGTATAGCATACTTAGCAGCCCTGACCCTGGAAAAGAAATAAAGGGTTTTAAAGTAAAATAAGCCACATCCATGTGAAAGCTGCCATATTTAAACTTGTTATCTAATTAAATGACATGCTGTGCTGCTGCAATCAGTGTCTAGGTTTAACAGGTTAGCCTTGTAATAATGCTTCAGCAATCTGCCTGGTCAGGGACCACAGGTACAGTTATCTTTTCCACCCCTTCATTTTCCTGTCTACCTCTTACAGTGCTTCAGCGATGAAGGAGCAAAGAGATCATACAATGTCTCATTAACAGCCTGACTGAAAATCAGATTTTCCTCTATGCCTCTGCTAAGGATTCAAATGTATTTTTCTCTAATCATATTCTGCTCTTCCCTTTCCTTACTGATTACATTCAGGAAAGAAAACTGTGCTTCTTGTAAGACTTTTGCTCCATTCTGAAGCCTGTCTTGGCATAATAGTTTTCTGTGACTTGGCATACCACACATTCACGCATCAGCCTTAAAAAACACAAACTAATGTACTTCAAGATGTTCTGCAATGGTGCATGCCAGACTCTTGTAAGAAAAATATTTGATGACAAATGCAAAAATATTGGTCGAGATGTGGTTCTTTCATGACTGTTTCCTTTTGTGAAAACTTTTGCAAAGGTGAAATAGTTTGATAAAGGGCTTGCTTACATGGGCACACTGAAAAAAATTGCAGGTAAAGTTGTGATGCATCACTACCACACTTGACAACTTATACAAAAGTTTTGCTGCTTTCACAGTAGAAATTCATGCCTAGCTTTAGTGTGTTTTGCACTCTCTAAGGTTGTGTAGACATATTAGAATGACAAGTTTGAGGTAAGAGGGATCTCCACTCTTTGTATATGCTATTATGTCCTACTTAAGTCTTCTTGGCTTTAAGAAAAGAGGGTAAGGAAACATCTTAGTGATGTCTACAACCACTTAGTGGCCCAGTTGAAGAAATTCCCACAAGATATTAGGAAAAATCTTCTTTCTGTAGGGGTGGTCTGTGATCAAGTCGCATGGGCAGTTGATGCTATCTCCACTTTTGATGCTATCTCCGTCCTTAAAGCTATTCCACCTATAACAAGCCCTGAGCAAGCTGCTCAAGCCAGCTATGACTGAGCAGAGGGCTGGACTGGAGACACCCAGCCTCCCAGTTTCTGTTCTGTAATTACATCAATCCCTTGTTTCCTCTTCACCAGGCTGAACCAACACTCCTCCCACAGGCCCTCCTCGCATGCCCGGTGCTCCTGCCCTGTAACCTCATCAGTGACCTCCACTGCTCATTTATGGACATCTCTTTAGTGCTGGGGAGCCCCAGGCTCTCCTCTCTCAGCCTGATGCCTGTGCTCCTGCTAGTACAGCCCAGTATGTGTTTGGCCTGTACTGGAACAATTAATCTCAATATCACCTACATATCTCCCAGGATGCTAACTATGTAGCACTTTTGCTTGTACTAGTGAAAACTTCTGCTCTTCAATGACAAAAAGTAATTCTGGCTAGGATTTTGGAAGGCACGGCTTAATTTATCTTGTTTGGGGTATAACAACCTGGTTTTGTATAAATGAAAAGATGTACACACACATGTATGACACATACATGTATGTCTGACTATTCAGTCTTTTACCCTCAAGAACCAACACATGCCTTACCAATATTGCAGGTGCAGCTACGGAAATCCTTTGAAAACTTGGCATCATGTGCTGAAATTATTGAACTAGATAATCTGAACATGTTTGCATTACAGAATACTTAAACTATACAGCTCAATGCAGTATCCTGGCTCAGTCATATAGCTATTTTAGATGCTTATAAAATAATTTGAGACCTTGTGTGAGAACAGCAGTGTAGCATACGCATGATAGTCTCCATTTAGACTGACCTTAAATTAGATTCGAAACTCTTAGCAAAATCAGTGGAGTCACATATTCAAGGATGGAAGTATAAAGCAAAATTTTGCAAACTGTTTTCTCTAATTGTTTTTAAATGGCAAGGATTACTACCTTGCATATGACTTTTAGAGCATTTCACTGAATTAAAATCATCAAATGAGGCTTGTAGGTGTCACTAACTCTTATGTGAACCCAAGTATGTGGTAAAAGGCTGAAATATAAACATAAAATTAGAATTATATTAACAGTCCAATTCCTCTATGGATAAACTTTCTTGTTTTGTTTTGGCTTATTTTTATTTTTCTTTGAAAGAAATTGAACACCATTTGGAAAGCTACATGGACTATTTCTCAGTTACCATCCACTGCCTTGTAATAGCTTTACTGTAGTATATTGGTAATCACAATGGCATCTTTTGCACAAAAAAGTTTTGGTTTCCTGAAGATAACAACTGTAAGAAAGTAAATAGCAGAAATAGTGAAGCCATGGTAGTCGAGGTATGCAAGTGAGGAAAAACATATTTTGGGGGAGGGAGAACATAAACTCTCAGGAGCATAGTCCTGCTTGGAGTCAATCTGAGAGTAAATCTGTGAGCCCTGTTTCAGGGAAGTTTTCGTTACCTGGAGAGTGAAAGTTCCCTGCCTCAGAGGTACTCTTTGAATAGGCAAGGATGTAGTTTTACCTGTATTTCTTAAAGAAGCAGTGTCCCATGTGTTTTGCTACTTTGTATTCTATCTAGGCTGCAATAATTTTAAATAGAGCATTCTTCTAGGCTCTTCTAGGCTGTTTTATTTTCTTTCCGTTTTGTACTTTCATTTATTTTAAATTAAATCCAATTTAACTTTATTTAATTTAATTTAATTTAACTTAATTTAATTTTACCTTTAATGTTAACCATGGCGCTTTGCTTTGTCTCAAGGTATGAGTTCACTCATTTTAGGTCTGAACCTGGCAGTCTTACCTGTGTAGCACCTTCATTGGGAGCTTTGCAAGCTGCTCATCTCTCTGTCACTGCCTGATTCCTCATTTTCCCACTGCTCTGTTTGGTCCAAATCCTGTAGCGCTTCTCCTGTCTAAGGCAGCAGTCCCCAGCGATACCAGTATCCCCTCATCCCAGCCTTTGCATCATCCCTGCTGAGCCGGACCCTGCTCCAGAACCCCAGGCCCTCCATGGCTACTGCCCATCTCCTCCAAGGCCCTGTGGCATAGCCTGCACTTCTTCACACTGCACCCACATCACTTGCACACACTTCTTGGTGATGGTTTGCTTTCTTTATGGCTTGAGAGATTTGGTCTGATTTTTGAGTCTGGCCTTTCCACCAGGCATACTTAGAGAGTTTTCTTATTTCACTTCTTAGATTTGCTTTGTTGTTAAGTCATTTAACATCTTACACCATTTTATGGATGGTAGGAGAAAAGATCAGTTGCTGGGGGGAGGAGGGGGAGAAGAAAAAAAAAGAAAACAAAAGCAGCATTTTACAAACAAAAGGCATATGAAATAGAAACATCCAAAGAGAAATGCCCGACACATTTCTCTATGCATTAAAACATTTCCAGATTTACAGTGTTTTTACACAGAATATTCTGTGGCAGATACTTGTTGTGGATCAAACTCTTTTTGCTTTTCTGTCCAGTGATTTTTGATGCAAAACACCTAGTTTGCGAAACACCTTTCCATCAGCACCATTTATTTTTCTCTTTTGTGGTTTTATTTTACATTAGCTGCAGTGCCAGCAGTGTCCTCTAGCCTGTGACTAGAGCCTGGAGGAGGCTGAACAGTTTCCAAATTGTAATTAGACCTCATTCCTCTTTAATCAATTAATCAGAAGAACCCGCAAATGTAAAAGAAAATGTCTAAATATTTATATATATAACACAGCCATGACACAGCTGATTTCCCATTATACTAGTTTACTCTCAGATTTGTACTACTAGAGGGCACAATCATAAGAGAAATAGATCATAAAGTCACAGAATCCACATATTCTGACATGCTGTTAAATAAACAACAATGATTTTCATAACCATTATTAGCATGTATGTAGAGTGAATTAGATACCTTACACACAATCACAAACTCTTTTCCAAGTCAAGTCCTCTGTAGCCATAAAATATTTCTTCTGTGGGAGGGAATACAAAATTGATTGACTCTGAGCAGAAATAGTTAAGTACCTGTAACTAGTGTACAGAACAGAATTAAGATTGAGAGATTATTAAATAGTTATAAAGGGCTCATTCTTGTTAAATGCTTGCTGAAACAAGCTGAGTAGCAGCTTAATTTGTTAATGAATCCATTATCAAATAGGTTGTTCCATCTATCTCCAAATATTAATTAGGGGAAAAAAAATCAATTAATATTTTGGCTGTAAAGTGTTCTTTCATTTCTGAGATCGAGAAACATTGCCCTGAGAACAGATAAGCAGTAAGACATCTGCAATCTAGGATTATTTGAGGGATGTCCCCACCCTGGCCAATGCCAGCCCTGCATACTGGTGGTAGGTTAGGACAGCAGCATTTCTTGTCTCTGCCATGTATGGTATCCTCCTTCTGCCACTAAATGGCAACCCATAGAGTTTGAAAATGCTGTGATATGTTTCTAGAAGTCTGGATGCTAGAATCTGCATGCGAGTGTCATGAAAAATCCACGTCACCTAGATGGCTCCTTAAATTTTAGTCCGGACTCCTCTCTGCTTGAAGGATTTTAAATGTGTTGCCAAAATAAGATGAGAATCAGTTTGTGAATGACTTTCTAAATCTTAAAGAATTGAAAAAAGTAAGAAGGTTTTGAGTCCCTCATTTTTACCTACCCAAGGGATTGTATTTCCTGCCAGTTATACAGTTGGGAAAACTAAGTACATGAGCTGTACAAAGGTCTGGTTCTGTTCAGAAGTGATAACAGAAGTTAACTTTTCCAGGGTCAAAGGGGAGACCTTCCCAGATAAGTTTTCTTGGCCAACACCAGCTATTTTGTTTGCAATCTTTTAATATACACATTTTGCTTGAAGAATTTAAGATTACTTTATAAAGAAACACTACTCCCATGTTAGTGCTGGGGAAAACCAAAAAAAAATCCTTCCCATAGTCACAAAGTGCATCAGCAGTACAGACCTTAGTGATAGTTAAGTCTTGTGCACCTCTTCTCCAGTTGAAAGCACTGCAAATCTAAAGAAGTCCTGTCTTTAGGAAAAATACTAGCGCAAGTGCCTCAAGCAATTCTGTATTTTTTTAAATTATTTAAAAAATTCTCATTACCTAGTTCCCTTTATACAAGATAAAATTCCCAATACAAAGTGGAGCACCCAGGTTTTCTCATTAGTCAAACAGCTCAAGATATCAAGCATGTCCAACCTCTTTTTGAAAGTGTTTGCATTATGGATAATCCACAAGACTACCACCTTGATCCTTTTAATTTCCTAATATGTTACTTTAATTACTTTGCTCTCTCTAATAATATCAAAATCAAGCCTTGTTCAAACAATGCCTCGTGATGGGGAAAGAGAGTTTATATTTGATATCAGCATACAGAGTGCAAAATGATGTCTATATAAATAATTGGTTCAGCATTTGTATTTTTAGGGGGAACAAGTTGTGCGGTAACTGCCCTTTAATACATGAAATGCAGTTGAAGTACATTTTGTGATTTAGTTTCTACAATATGGGTACTCTGTTCTGCATGTTTACAAATGTACCAAAGATAACAATCTTTGGGACATATAAATTACATACCTTATTTACAATTCTATATTTAAATAACTAATTCTTAATCCATCCTTCCTAAATGTGTAGCTATTACTGCCTTTCATTTAACTGATGGCCAACTGGAAGCAGAGAAGTGTGTAGTGATTTTCTCCATAAAACACAAACTTAGATTTCTCACAGACTGAAGACTGGAATTCTGAATCCCAAACCCTAGAATACTTTTCAGCAGTATGCACTGTCCTGTGTCTCCAGACAAATTCTTCTGCAGTAACAGAAACTCACAGGACTTTGCTCTGTAGGATATGCAACATACATGGATGGCATTCCGTTCCCACATGGTAGTATGAATATACTGTTGGAGAAACAGTTCAGCTGATACTAGATAAGAAAGAAGCCAGGCTCTCTGGCTGTTGGGGGTGGCTGGTGCCTTGCAGCAGTGAACCCGAGCTCTTCTCTGATCTTTCACACTCACCCGTGGCTCTGAGCACAACCAGCCTTGGGCAAGGCTCCTAGGAAAACAGAGGGAACACATGTCGGCTGGTCCACACGTGGATTTGGGGATATGTTTATGTTGTTTTAGAAAGGTTTGTAGCTCTTTGGCTTGCATCAGTGAATTTATATTATCATCATGTGGCTTTCAAACACAATGGGTGATTGTTAAGATTCTCTGTAGGAAAATAAAATAAGGAACATTGGCTAGCTAAAGAATTCCTTCTGCCTGCTGTTCTTCTGTTTGCCTAAGATTGCTGCAACTTTTTATGAAAAAGGACACACCTTTAAAATAAATCTCAGCTGGAATATTTTCACTAACCTTAAAGGAAGGAAGGGACATGGTGGCAGCCTGGAGTTTTCACTGAAACTAACACAGGTGCAAGCACATGTTGAGGGAAAGGCAATTTAAGGCCATGTGCAAAAGAAGTACTCTGTATTTAATCAATCTATCAGTTTCTTTCATGGAGGTCAGAAAAAAGATTCATAAAAGTATTTCTCTCTGCCATACCTCTGGTTTGGTTGTATTTGTTGTTGTTGTTGGGAAGGGAGGAGGTTGTTTTATTTTATTTTTTTTATTTATTTTATTTTAT
>WYDI02021666.1:0-17260 GCA_009867235.2 Psittacus erithacus | reverse complement strand
ACAAGCATGTCAAGGTCCCTCTGGATGGCATTCCTTCCCTCCAGCGTATCAATCGAACCACACAGCTTGGTGTCATCAGCCAACTTGCTGAGGGCGCACTCAATCCCGCTGTCGCCAACAACTATGTTGGATAGTGCAGGTCCCAGTACTGACCCCTGAGGAACACCACTCATCATTGTAGCCTTCTCTGACTCACATGAGGAAGCTTTAGGAAATTCAAGCGTGTGGAATCATAGAATTATAGAATAATTAGGGTTGGAAAGGACCTCAAGATCACTGAGTTCCAGAATGTTTCTTTTTTGATCTCAGAAACAGCTAATCAAAATTAAAATCCTATAATTTCACTATGTCTGACTCATTCTTCACCTGCAGGGAGAAATGCTAAGATAATATTCAAAGCAAATCTTCATTGTGTAAACCCAACATCTCATTCTTTAAAGGTGAATTGGTGTCTAATGCTTGACTTTTTAATGTAGCAATTTTTAATGTAATAATTGTGTTCACTTGAACATTATGTCTTGCCCAAGGAATTTAGCCAAAAACCTCTGGAAACTCTTTTGAATGTGGAAAGGTGGTACTGTGCTAACGAGAAGCATTGAAGATGCTTAAATTTTCCTTTGGACTTATTCTTTACTTCAGAGCCATACATTGCACGGATTATCATTCTCAGAAAAAAACAATTAACAAACAGTTGTGGAGATCAGTCATCTTGAGAACTGAATGTGCTGAGCAAGGATTTCATTTGAACTGGTTTTATTTTTCAGACACTGCAAATGGATGTAAACAAGCTGAATATCACATTGCTCTGGATATTTCGCCAAGGAGTGGCAGCAGCGCTAGGACTGTTACCTCAGCAAGTTCATATCAACAGACTCATTGTAAGTATCAAAGGACTATGTACAATAAAATGTATCAGGTTACTTTGAATTCTCTTAAATTTATTTTCCTGTCACTGTGGAAAAGTGCAATAAAATAAGATGGAAAAATACTTTTTTCTAATGTTTTAACTGCACTACAGAAAAAGATCTCCATTACAAAAGGATTTAAATTTTCTTTTGAAAGGAAAGCATTCTCAGTTGCAATCTGGAAAAAAATTAAATCAGATAAACTTCTTTTGTGTCCTGTTCATAAGCAGATTGCTTATCCCTTAGTTTTCATTCCAGTGCAGTTCTGCATCACATTCACTGAGAAACCTTTATCATGGGGCTTTTTTTTTCTCAAAGGTGGAATATTGCTCAAAAAAGTACATGTGATTCTGCCTTTCAAAGGCATCTTCACGATCTGTCCTCAGATTTTCCACTTTCCATAAATTCAGTGTGCCCTCACAATGTTCATATTCTTAAATTCAGCTGTAACAGTGTATGCTCAAAAATAACCTTGTAGACTATGGTATCATATTTGCAAAAGATGGTGAAAAATTTGCTTCTAGCAAGAACGACTTTTAAAAGCAATTGTCATTGTGTGGTTTTCTGTTAAGAGCATGCATTTTTAGCACTTTTGGCTTTTTTATGACAGTTTTGCCATGAATCAAAAAAAAAAAAAACCCAACATCGTGTGTATTGCATTCAATTCACATTGCAGAGGGAAAAAGAGTTATTTTAGTTTATTCTGCATGCAGGTTGAATATTAGGGAAGAAAACTGACAGCTTCAGCGTAAAAGTATTTCCTGCCTTGATGCGTTGATAGGATTTTATACATCAAAAAGGATTATAAAATTGCTTCAAGTAATGTCTCTATGAGGAAGGATCACACAAGAAATACAGTGGAAAAGATCAATAGGAACGCAATGCAGCCCTTTTCATGTTCGCGAGGGACGTCGCTCATTTGTGACAAGTGATGCTAAATCTCTTTTGTCCCTTCCATTAGCCAGAATGAAAGGTTGAAAGACATATTCACAGAAAAGCACAGTTAAATGAGAAATATTCCAGAGTTTGGGATGTGTATTTCAACACACAAAGTCACTTTCTTACTATGCTCTGTGGAAGTTATGTAACTGAGCAGAAGAAAAATGCTGTTTATGTTTCTACCGGCTTCATAGATTTTCTCTTTCTCCTCTAATTTGTGATTTAAGGGAAAAGATAATGTCATTTTGCACCTACATATAGCTTAGAATACAGTAAATACCATTAATTAATTAGTCTTAACATCTGTAAAGTCTGATATGAGTTAATATTTTAGTGATATAAGAAAGAAAGCAAATTTTGCCGGCTTTGCTCTAAAAATCACACAGTCAAAATTCACAAGGGAGAAAAATGTCTTAGAAGACATTATTCCCACTTTGTATCCAGCATGAGACAGTTCCTGTCATGCAGAGTGCTGGCAAGCAAGCAGGGAACATCAAAATTCATCTCACCTTACTTCAGCCTAGTCAAAGCTACTCAACTAGGCTCCCTGTAAAAGCAATATAGAGAAGGGTAACTGCTTGAGGAGAGGCACTGAGATCCTGATTATTTTAGGGTGGATTAAATCATTCCCTGGAGGTGCCAGTCTCTCTCTACTGACTTTCAAGGTAGTTCAGATGACTGAAGTGAGGTAAACTGATTCCATCCCAAGTGAGCGGCTCTCAAGTGTGATGGGGAGCCTAGCAGCCAAGATGCGGTTGAGCATGAGGAGAGCAGAGGGCCTGCTAGCCTCTCATGTATAACAACACAGTGTGCCAGGAAATATTCACTGGGCATTTCCAGTGTCTCCTTCACCTTTCCAGTAAATTCTCCTCCCATAAAGGCCTTTTAATGAGCAGAGGAACTCCTAAAAAGACTAGGCACAAAACACCAGGGATGTTGTAACCCTGCCAAGCCCTGCCTTGTGCCTGCCAACTATACCCAGAACCAGCCACCTACCCACATCAGAGACTGAGTTAGGACTGCAGCCTCAAATCATCTTCAGCTGACAAAAGTCTCTGCCCTGAACTGATGGTCCAGACCTGCAGGTCTATTTTCACTTCTTATAACCTTGCTGATCTGTGTAGTCCCACCAGTAGCTAAAGTCCTTACCAATCTTATCAAGCAGAGATGGTCCAGCAGCACGTGAGAGCGCAGAGGGCAGATTTAGGGTAAACATGTTTGAAAGTGTCCCTTTTCGTGCAAATCTACTCTGAATGCAAAGGTAGATATTCTAAAAGTAGCAAAAGATGTCTTTTTCTTCACTTCAGAAAAGATAATGATGCACATTCCAGGTGAAGGGAGGGAGGCAGGGAAATCGTGATTATCCTGGTTTGAACTGATCTCTCCCATCCCATAATAATGAATAGCAAATAACCAGACTGGTTCTTGCCTGTGCAGGCAGCAATGCAGGTAGGTCCGTGCTTACCTTGCGTGTGTGGAATCTCCCGGGTCTGGACTCTACATCACAGCCTCAGCTAAATTGGCCATAGCCCTGGGAAACCCAGGTTCCAACACCCTGTTTTGGACATCAGCACTGTCTGGACCACTGGTCTCAGGTGTTGTTCTAGTCTGTCATGACCAGAGGAATACTCTGGCAGTCTCTACTTTTGCTCCCTCATGACAGAGTGATATCTCTAATACAGCACCACTTGGGCTACCAGAACTGCATCAAAGACACCAGGGCAGGAATTAATAGAGGGGAGAGTAGGAATTCTCAGCTTACCTATTAAATGTAAACACAACTTTTCTGGTCCTTTCATCTTGTTGTGCCTTTTTAAGGAGTTGCACTGCAGCTGATTAAAAGGACTTTATTCTTCATTGTGGCATATGTCTGCAATGTTTTGGCAAGGGATTATAAAGCAGTGCCAAAATAACACACTATTATACTAAGCATTCCTGTTTAAAGATCATCTTCTAAAATAACGTTGCATTTCAGCTCAGATCAGACAACTGTCTGCTAAACCCCCTGCTGGCACTTTGCCCTTGACCCCATCCCATAGCTCCACCCCTCATCGTGTTACATTGACCTGTCCCATTTAATGGTACTAGGCTCAGGAGAGGGTATCTTGGCAGTAGTGAATAGGGCAAAGCGCATGTGCCCGCATTACGGTATTTGCATCTTCTTGCACAGTCAACTGGGATTTAAGGAGTCAAGGGATAGGTATACTCTCCTCACAGAGCAGGTTGCAGTCTTTATATTTAAAGAATTACAGATACAATCTATAGACAGTAGAGATTATCTGATCTCAGACCCTTCTTATGATTCTGTATTGTTTTTATTTTCCTAGGGAAAGAAGAACTGTGTGGAGCTGTTTGTATCCCCACTGAATAGGAAGCCAGGAATTTCTGAGGCGCTCCCATCTGAAGAAGTGCTACGTTCCCTTAATATCAACATTTTGCATCAGAGTTTATCCCAGTTTGGAATAACAGAGGTCTCCCCTGAGGTTGGTTATCAGTTTTCTAATTGATTAGGCAACAACAGATTAGGCAGTTATTGCATTACTGGTAGTTTTCAGTCTGAGTTTCTTAAGCATGAGGGAGAAATTGTATAAGCTAAGATGGCATTACTACTGATATCACGTACATGGCCACATCACATTGCATTTTCTTTAGTGTCTTAGAAGCCCTTACCTTATAAAGACCTGCAGTATTCAATGCAAGGTATAATAACTTCAAACATGTTATCAAGAATCAGCATTTTCCGTGGAAGCTCCCATTTTGACAGAGAAGATGTCTGTGTCCAAAACAATGGAAAAAAGGAGAGGTTCTGATGAGCTGTATTTCTTCCTATGGGTAAAGAGTTCCTGGTTTTTTTACATCCAAACCTGTGCTTACACCATTGCTGAGTTAGTACTGGCTGTTATGTTCACTTGTATATCTACTGATTAGAAATCCTCTTGCTCATTTTAAGTATTCTAATTTTGTTTAAGAATCTGGAAGATGTTTTTGGTGCAAAAAATAAAACGTAAAACCAAAGCCAGTTTAATGCAATTTTAGATGCCCTACTACAGCAGCCTGCTACTATGGAAATGAGTGGATTGTCAGGTTTTAGCTGTTCTAATACAAAATAAAGCCAAGCAGCACTGTCCAGAAGTCAAATTAGGCCTTTAAACTGCATATCAGTGACCTGAGCTAAGCTTCCTTTAGGTCAGAATTTCCTTTGTTACTGAAGAACATGACTGACAGTTGTGATAGATGCAATTATCTGTTCCAAGTACTTCAGTTACAAATAACACTTCAGGTAGGCATAGGACAAGAACATACATGAATAATAGATGAATGGAGAAATGTCATCAAGCTATAAAGAGATGCTGGAAAAAAAACCAATGCTGAACTCAAAATCTCATCTGGAGTTAGATATATTTCAATAAGTTGGAGTGCTTAGGTATTTGAATTTTCTGTCTGGAAAAAAAAAAAAGCAGGCAACCAGATGGAATCATTTAGAAAGGGATTATTAGAATGGAATTTGTGCAGTCTCTGACTTCTTCTAATATGAGAAACCAGAGATTATTTTAATATTTCAGTTCTAGAAGATTATACTGCTAGAAAATCACACAGCTTTTCACTAATAGTTATTCCTTTTGGATTTCAGTAAATTGTTTACATGTTTAAGACTTCACAGAAAACAGCTACTAAAATGCAATATATAATCCTTACTTGCTTGGCTACTTACCCATAATTTACTCTTCTCTCAACTTGCTCTAAGAACAAATCATTCCAAACAAAGTAACAGCAAAGAAAATCAAAACAGGCAAACCTTTGAAGAAAGATACAGTTACACAAAGCTTTAGATATCTTTGGTACATTATTTTACACATTGTGTGGTTGTGTATTCAATCCTAATTAAATAATGAGCTAATAAACTGTGCACTTTTCCACCAAAGAGTCTGAATGCTTCACAACCAGTATCGTATGTGCTCTATCAGCGTATCTGCAGAAAGGAAACATTATCCATATCTTTCTAGGTGGGTGGCTGACACAGAGGTGTTAGGGCTGGAATTTGTCTTCTTTTTTAGCTGCATATTTCAACATGAGCTGCCGAAGGCTTGAAAGTCTACAAGCTTTTACTACAGTAAAAAAGAAGAGTTACATTCGTCAGCCAGTTCATCTCATCTCTGAGATACCTCTCCTGATATTGCTTGGTTGATTCTTTCTAAAAAGGCTTAGCTTAAACTAGACCCCCCCAGCTGTAGAAGGTTAATGGTGGGGGAGATTACCCTCTCCTAAGAAACTGTACCAAGATTATATGGGAAAACCCAAGCGTAAAAGTGAAGCTCTCTGCTTAAAGTCTCAGCCCATGCCATGCCATAAACAGCAGAAGTCTCAGTGGATGTAGGTGACTGGAAGTACATTTCCATTCAGTCCAGTAATAATTTGCCAGTTCAAATCTGCTGATGCATTAAACATATCGATATACTTCTAATTAAATTGCCTTTCTCAAAATTCATATCCTGGTTTCTTACTCTGTAGTAGCTGAAGGAGCAGGTTCCCTATATGCCTTTGGTGTAGGAACCACCAGAGTCCTTTGCTGCCTGGTGTAGAACAGGACATGTACCGGTGGGAATGTAAAAAAATTATTTTAATGGAGTCATTGCCATTTCAGGAATCCAGGGCAATGCTAATACCTTCCGTATGTCCTCTCTCTTCCAATGGCCTATTGTAATTGTAGCATTTGCTTTTTTATTATGGTCTTAAGTTTGTGTCTGAAGTGGGGTTTAGGATTGTATTCTGCTCCACAGTGTGTGTCAGGGCCAGAAGCAGACTTCCCTAGAACAAACTACTGAATTGGTGCTTGTTTGTAGGATCACATTCAATGACTCAGGCTGTCCATGTTATTGTAGTGCGGGAATCATTAGTTCCTAATGGCTTTAAATTGTGCTTGGAGAAAAAAAGAAAATGCTACTGGATTTCAGAACTTACTAAAAAGAACTTGAAGTAGTTTTGAATGACAAAAATTACTGAAGTTATAGTAAGTAAAAGAAGGGTTACTTTCTTTTGAGAGATAAGTTAACTGCCAGCTGGGAGATATGGCACTGAAGGAGAAATTTCCAGAAATCATGCCAAAATTATGGAATCTGAAAATGTGCTGTTACAGCCTCCTTGCACAAAGCTTCATTTGGTTGCCTTTGAAGTGTGTGATATTAACTTCTTAGGGAAGAAATCAAAGGAAGCAGTCATGCACTTAAAGCATACAGAAACCATAAGTCATTGTAAGGACAACTGATCAAAACCAATAGCTTAGAAATTACAACAGCCTAGACCGAGAGAGGCTCCTGGGAACAAAGCAGAGCACAAGCACGTGCTCCTGCTGTCAGTCAAGGCAGATGTAACATCACATCTGCACAGGTGCACCCAGAGCAGGTCAGGAGCCCTGCAGGCGTCCCAGATTTGACATGAAATCACAGCACTGAATTGCACATGTGTGTAAGGTACAGTCCTTGGGGAGGCTTTGTCATGGGACACACCAAGTGGCTCTTATCCGCTGTTCTGGGAGGACACTGGACCAATGTCTGAGAGGTCATGTATGTTCCTGCATGTTTTCACTGTGAGTGGAAGTGATTTCTTGGCAGACTTTCCTAATCTGCCTTAGATAGCATAGTTAAAATAGCAGAAAAAAACCCCAAAGTGAAGTTCAGGTTAGATACACGGAAGAAGTTTTGTACTGTGAGGGTGGTGAGGCACTGGCACAGGCTGCCCACAGAAGTGGTAAATGCTTCAGTCCCTGGCAGTGTTCAGGGCCAGGCTGGAGAGAGCCTTGGGTGACATAGTTTAATGTGAGGTGCCCCTGCCCATGGCAGGGGGTTGGAACTAGATGATCTTCAGGTCCTTTTCAACCCTAACCATTCTATGATTCTATGAGCCTATGATCTTAAGTTGGATCCCCAGCTCCCTGTAAGCTTTCCTCTGAGCTCAGAACTACAGCTTGCTATCCTTTCATTAGTATTTTATCCCAAGGAACTAATTGGGGTTAAGTGACCAAATCTGTAAATTCACCTATTTTCCAGTGCAGACTTGCCTTTCCTTGCAGCTCCTGCTACCTTGACAGAATCTTTCAGTCATAGATTTTACGATTACTTCCATTTTAATGTCTTAAAATATATATGTATGTGTGTGAATATATATATATATATAAAAAAAATAATTTTTCTAAACACATTTGTTCCAGTTCAGACCAAAGCAAATACCTGTGCAGGCACTCTTCTGTAAGATTAGCGGTAGCATGGCACTGTTAAGAATACATTGTCTCTTCCCCACCTTGAATTTTACTGAATTTAAACTGTTTAAATTAACCCGGCTAATTCTGCCTGAATGACTCACCTAATTGCAGAGACTCTTTAGGCAATGGCATCAAACACAGGGTGATGAAGCTCTTGAGGATGTACATGATGGTGAGCCTTCCTCCCTGAAGCCAGGATTACTCTGGTACCTCATGGTGCCTTAGCTACTGGAACTACCCTGCCATCCCACCTGTTCTGGTATTCCCCTGCCTTTATCAGGGCTTTTGGCAGCTTAATCTGAGTTTAGCTTCCTGCCCTCTGGTGGCCTTGGTCCATTCCCACTCCTCAAAAACTATCCAAAAGTCTTAGTGAATTCTCAGGCAGGAAGAGGTTCCCAACTGAGTGAGGGAGGCATGGAGTAACATCAGCCAGTTGAGCCATCTTCATGTGGGAGGCTCATTGCCCATGGTCATGGACAGGAGTCCTCTCAATGGGGTAACAGCTTTAAACTGAAAGATGGGAGATTTAGATTAGATATTAGGGAAAAATTCTTCACTCTGAAGGTGGTGAGGCACTGGAACAAGTTGCCCAGTGAAGCTGTGGCTTCCCCATCCCTAGCTTCCTCATCCCTTCCTTCCCTTTGGACAGGGCTTTGAGCAACCTGGTCTAGTGGAAAGTGTCCCTACCCATGGCAGGGGGGTTGTAACTAGAAGGTCTTCAAGGTCCCTTCCAACCCAAACCATTCTATGGTTCTATGATTAGCCCATCCTGCAAGCTTATTTCCTGGGTGCCAACAATTTGTAATGACTGTGGCAGCTGCCATCTCTCTTATCAGTTTTCCCAGGCCAAGGAACAAAGTTCTGAATGAGCAGCACTGACGTTTCAGAAAGCAATTCCTTATCATGATCCTGAGATGACTCATTTACTGGAGGTCAAACCCTCTTCTGTCATTAGGGAGCAGCTTAAGCAATGATGCTGCCTGTCCTGTGGTTAGATCGGGGCAGGGGGGGGAGAGTCTTCTTTGCTTAGGTGAAGGTACTACTAAAGTGTTTCAAAATGGTGTGTTAGATAAGTTTAAGTTGTGGCATACATTTCTTTGAACTTTATTTTTATAAAGACAAATCAGGGAATGTGAACGTACAGACGTCATAGAGATCAATTCTTTTAGTTTTAACTCAGCGATGTGTACGAAGTCCATTATAAAATATTTTAAGTTTTGTGACGCTATTGAATTAGCTTTAATTTTAGTGCCTCATTTTGTCAGTGAGTGAAAAATCCTATTCATTCTTCATTTAGTTTCTAGTGTATTTGTCCTTTCAGTGGAGAGGTACAAAAAAACCAAATCCGTTTACTCACTTACAAAAGGTCAGCACAGCCAATTCCCCTTCAGCTCCTGTTTTATATCTGGATTTCCTCCTGAGAGATCTGAAACACCGGAAAGCCATCAGGTAACCCACCCAGGGTCAAACAGTTTATAGCTAATGGGCCAGAGCTGCAGCTGCTTCTGTTGCTGTGGGATTCCCATGGAGCTCAATCGGAGCAGTGCTGAGTGCGGAGCAGCTGCAGTTTCAGGCTGTGAGCCAGTTCTGGGACCTGTGTCCTGTGCCGTAAGCACGGCAGAAGAACCTTGCTGTGCTGAGCTGGCAGATTGCATGGGGAGCTGCACCCTGCTGGAATGGCAGCACTGCTCGAATGTGTCCAGGAACAGTTTCTGCAGAAATATTTGGCAGGATTTCCAGTTTATCTTTGAAAGCCCTCACTAAACATCAGACTGACATTCAGAAACCTTGTTAAACTGTGATACCTGCAATACGTTTAAGCCCAGACCACGAAGCACTGCATGATTACACACACGGACAAATACACTAATTTTGCAAGGTTTGTTTCTGTAATTTAGCAGAAGAGGGTGAAGGATTTACCTGGGGCTATAACTTCCAAAGAAAACTCTTCCTTATTATGCTTTCAGTTCTAAAGCAGTCAACTCCTGGTTATACACAAGCTTTTTTTTTAGCAATCAAGTCTCCATAAATTAACCCTGCTACCAAATAGTTCTCTAAATGTTTGCATTCTGGGGCAGTATGATCTGTGAATGGTCATGCATCTGCACTGACTTTAATGTCCATTGTCCTGGCCTTTTTCAAAGCAAACAGGGCACAAACCTGTGCTGAAAGGAGGACCATGAAAACTTTATAGGGATCCAGCATGCAGCAGTTTTTTGTCAGCTTGTCCTCTATTCTCCAGGCCATGATCTTCTCCTTGGCAACCCTCCCTGCATACATTCAACTTCATAATGTCTTCTTATGTTTGAGAGGCTGATGGACACAGGAAGTTTGCTTGACATATTAACTATTCAAAAGAGCAGGCTAATCAGTGGCTTATCAGATGCTGGAGCATGCAGTATCCATGTAAAATGGTAGAGGGTCCCTTCAGTCACACAGATTCAGTGAGCATTCACTCATCGCTAAAGAGAGGAACTCTTTCCTCTGTGGAAAACTCCCAGTCCTCTTACTCAGTGTCCCTAGAGAGAAGAAAAGGCCACCTTGAGACAGGAAGACAACTCACTAATTAAACAAGAAGTTTAATTAAAGCCATTAGAGAATTTCAGCAAAAGGGAAACACCAAGACACTGAATATTTACAGTGAAAACCAGAACTTAACGGAAGTAGTTTTTACTCAGAGTGAGAACTGTACTAAAAATACACAATTAAGAAAAGCAAGTACTCAAAAACTGGGAGAGCGATGTCTACTGAACTGTGGTTGTGGAAGCACAGGATGCTATACTTTATTCTAAATAATATATTGCAGTTAGACTCAAGGTATGTGTACCCTGTTTCTAGTACCAAATCTCTGTTTGGAAACAGTAAAATTCTGGTCATTTAATATCTCAGCCAAGTGCCCACACTGCAGTAAAGCCAAAAATAAATGCTTTTAGAATTATTATTATTTCATAATCGCCAGGAATTCTGGAAATGTTAATGTGCACAGCTGTTTTAGAAATGTACTATCAGCAAGAACCCAAAGATTGTAAGATTACTTTAAGCAAATGTAGAGTTGTAGATAAATGGATAACGAGATTACTCCAGCATAAATGAGAACTTTTTACACATGCACATGTGTGTGTGTGCAACCTAAAGGTGACAGTGTTGGAGCTTCCCAGCTCATGAAGGCAAACCAGCAAGTCACCTGCTCTTTGCTCCTGTGTGAAGTGTGAGCAGTCGGGAGGCTGGCGTGTGGGCTGGAGATAAGCAGTGGGGAAAAGGAAGCAGGGTGAGCAGTTCCCGCAGCCTTTTTACCTAATGAGCTCGGTAGTTTCCAAGAAAGCCATGGGTCTTGTTTGCTTACCTTCACCCAGCCCATGACTCCTGGTGGAGGGTTATTCTCTCAGCAGCCACGGAGGAGGTCTTACATCATCTCGCATGGCATTGGAGCCCCTGGATGGCATGCACGCACACAGACACAGGGAGTGCAGGCGAGGTGGGTATGCACATAGCAGCGTTCAAAGTGAGTGCTATATACTGTGGAATGTGAACTGTGACAAAGCTGAGGAGGGTGATTAATGCGTGACAAGAGCTATTTAATCTGCACATGCTATTGTGTAACTTTCTCTTCCTCTTTCTGTTTTATTGGTTCAAAAAGAAAAACGTTTTGCAAGGCCAACATGAAGCAGACAAAATCTGGAGCAAAGAAGGATTTTATGCGGTTGTCATATTTCTCAGCATCTTTGTCATTCTAGTAACTTGTTTAATGGTAAGTTGCCTTTTTACCTTCTTTTGCTGATCTTTACTTCATGCTTCTCTCGGTCCGAAGGGTACAGTCACACATTCTTTACATGAGAGATGTTTTCTCAAAGCTGTCAAAAACTCAGCTGCAAGGTAAGAGGTGGTCATTCTCATAATGCTGTGGAGCCTAAATTTGAAGAACCACATTTCTTGATATATTGTGAGTCCAACTGAAGAATGTAACTAGAAGGAAGCTGCAGAAATAAATAATGGGCTCTTAAATCTGCAGAGTAACTGTGTAGTGACATGAGTGATGACTTCTCAGTCTTCTTACCAAGGTCCCAGGATCCCTGAAGTCGCATTAGCTGCCTGTATTTCAGTTTTATTGGACAGTAAAAACAACACCACATTGATACAGTACTGTCAAGGCACAGTTGTTAAGAGTGTATATTGGTACTCATGTATTGAATATACGAATTTTACACCGAAATGACTAGTAAGTACATGAAGGCGTGATCAGATTTTTGAGCAACTTTGCCATTCACGTTGTTCAGTGGCCAGGTTTCTGCGCATTGGACTTCTGATATGCTGAATATGAGATGTGCAAGGATCACACAGAAGATGGAGAGCACAGCACCACCACTGACTTTCATAGGATAACTTTTGCATTTTTTCCAAGGCTGTCACTTGTTTTCCTTCTCTGAACTGTACATTTCTTCTGGGATGCATGTGAGGGTTTACTGAATTCTATGACAATTCTCAGCATTTATGAATACATGGTATCTTGGAGTCTTTTGAGGTCTTTTGCTTTCTTTTATTTTTCTTTAATCTAGATGGATTTACCACTTAGAACCTTAAGACGGAAAGAATGTTTGAACTGAAGATGTTACTAAACAATCACATTTATGACAAAATTGTATTTAAGGTTTTAAGGTCTCCCTGAGATCTGAAAAGCGCTTATTTTCTCACAAAAATTGTTGCTTCATTTTTCTACTGCCTAATCATCTCCATTTCTCCAGGCCATCTCACTCAAAAATGGGAGGGTAGCTCTAGTAGTACTAACTTTTACTCAGACTTTCTACTTTGGAGAAGCAGGTATTTGGGGCATTACTGACTGTTTAACTGGAAGGGTATAGAAAATGCTGTCTGTCCGTGTCCTGGTACTACAGAATATTTTCAGTATTTATTTGGAATGCATATACAGTATTGGAAATTGCAAGCAGTGTGGAGGACATTATCTGAACTTAAAATATTCTTAAGGTGCTGGAGAAAACATGGGCAATAACAAGAATATTGCCCTGCAGAGACAAGAGTACTGATCATGTGCATCAATACAACGTAGGAAATACGTGGCAAAGCAACAGTTGTGTAGGAAAGGATCCAGCAGTAGTGCAGAGCACACACTGAAGTAAATAAGTAACATCACGTTGTTGCAAAAAAATACACCACTTGCCCTGGGATATATAAATGAGCATATGATCTGTGCATCCAGCATTCAACTTGGTGACAAAGAAGAGCAGGGAGAAACATGATGGTTCTCAAACACGGAAAGATTTCAAAGGCTGTGGTGAGGAAGAATACTTTCTCCACTGGGGTCTGGAAAAGAAGCAATATTTTGAAAGAATGATTTGGCTGACTCACTAGAAGGAACTTTGTTATTGCATGCATGGGTCACTAGACCTTGGAGTACATTGCTCGGGGAAGATCAGGAGTTTTCACCCATTAAAGTTTTAGGCAAGCATCTGTCAGGAATAGTTTGGGTGCAGCTGATCTGGAGTTAGGGCAAAGATAAATACTAGTAGACTCCTTGAACTCCCTTCATGATGGATTTCCTATGATGCTATGGTCTTTTCGGCAGGCATTCCTCTTTCTGACCGCTCCCAGGTCCAACCTGTGTCTTTACATGTGTGACTGTTCAGACACTGTCCTAAATTTTGCATTAATACATCTGCAATCTATAAGGCTAAAAACTATCTGACGTTGTTTTTCATCCCACTCTATGTGTTTGAGCGTGGCAGATTTATGGAAAGTAGGAATTCAGTATTCCAAATTCAGCCATTGCAGTCTATCATATCATTCAGCTTTAGTGTAAGGTATTAGGAGTCATCCTAAGTAGCTTTGTCTGTAGCAGCCATATGAAAGCACCAAAATGCGGCATATTTTTTAAAGTTACAGGGTAGGCACCTGTTTGTCCATAGGTGGCTATTTCTGGTTTAGAAGGTACAAAAGCAGAAAAAAAAAGCTTAGCCTGCATCTGCACATGACTTCGAAGTGTCCTCAGAAGTGTGGAGCAGGAAGTACTTTTAAGTGATGATTATGATGACCAACAGCGGTCAGTGTAAGACAGCTGAATTGTCAGTTATTGCTTAGTTCTGTGTAATTTCTACAGAAATTGTAAAACGTGCGGCCTTGTCCTTAACTGGGTTTTACAAATCACAGTGCTTCCCTGCTCTGACAGCGCACTGTGCATTAACAGCTTTTAGGCTTCTTAATGCTTGGCTGGAATTTAACAAATACCTGGCCTCTATACATAAAAATCTACAGGGCAGAGTATTGCTGAGCAGTGTAATGCAGCAGCACATGAGATGAATTCAGCCTTGTAAATTTTACTGCTGAGGTCATTTTGTGTATTTGCTCAGCTAGTCCTTGTCATGGTATGAGAACCTCTTGCATCCCAGGAGTGATTTGTCATATGTGGATGCCAACACACAGCTCATTGCTGTCCTTATCATGGACTGACCATGGGCTCAGTTGTACTGGGAACATCATGTAGAAAGTTTGCCAAGCAAAGTGCTAGGTAGCAATGTATATTTTTAGTGCTCCTATGTGCGGAACAGGTTTCTGTCATTTTGATTTTACATAGAGAAATAACTGAGTCATCACCAAGTTTACTAAATAACACAATATTTGACAGTGAGTTAAAATATTTGCTATCATATTTCTGTTTTAATAAACCAGTATATTTGCATATCCTTTAAAAAAATGCACATGTAAGTATCTGTTGAGTAGTCTGGAAGTATCGTCTTCAGATTATGTAATGTCTGTCGCAAGTTGGACTATGAGGGTTTTCTAAATTTTTTCTTTTTCCCTTAAAAAATGAATCAAAAAGTGGAATCTTTTCCATTTAAAATAATGAAAGATGTGAACTTTCAGCAACCTGACCTGTGAGCAGGTACACATGAATACACATGCACAATAGCTCTGCTCATGCAGAGATGCACACACAGCCCCCCCGGGTATTGAGAAGTACTTGTTGCAGAGAGCACTTTTAATAAGAGTGAACTGTCTCAATTTTCATAATTTCTGGGAGGTTTCACTCTACAGTCCTGGGTGTCCTACATATCTCTAGGCAGATGAGTTTTCATATCACAGCTCCACATAAGCATTGCCAAGATCTTCATTCTCGAAACATAGTTACCTCATTGGGATTTCCTGTCAATCTCTGAAGATGAATAAAAGCAGTTTCCACTGGCATTTTGAATGGGTATATAGGAGGTACTGGCCAAGTTAGGGCGTAACATGTCAGCTTTCCTTTGCAGAAATCTGAGCAGAGATACAAACAGTGAATGTCATGCTGTCAGCACCCTGTCATTCTTCCATGAGTCGAAAAGAAGGCAGAAAGAAGAGTTATTTTCTTTTTGAACTGTGGCTTTGAACCCGAGGCTTAATATATGAAAAATCACAGGTGACCCACCTCGTGTCCTGGAAAATAGTACTTTATGGTGTTGCTCCATGCCTTTTGATTAGCATCACAATGAATCTTCTAGGATATCAGTAAAATGACAGTTTTCCTAATTTAAGGGGTTTATATCTGTTTCCATCCATAGTGACAGATGTGTTTAAACTGATTTGAAATCTGAGTACAACTCAGTTGTTCCTTTTGCAGGGCTTGGTGATTGGTTGATCTTTTTGGCTATTTAGTTTGGTCTTTTGGGCCATTTCTGTTTGTTTCACTTTCACTTGGAATTCATGAAAAACATAATAGCCCTGACCGCACTTTCTGAGGGAAGTGTGCTAGCTTTTAGATCAAATGCTGTTCTTTAGCTTTTCTTCAACTTCTGCTGGTGGCAGGCTATCTTTTTTCCTTGGGTCTAATAACAGAGCATTGAAAAAGATATGAAATAATGCTTGTCCAGGTTTGAGAAGTCAAAATCGTAATGCCCAGGGTCTCCAAAGGACAAAACTATGTCAAAATGTATCAGTGACAAGAAGGCATGGTTAATATTGTCATGACCGTGAATGTCTGAGCTGTACATCTGTGGGTTACCAGAAAAATAAGACCAAAGCAATCACTGGAGTTAAAAAAGAGTTAAAATATTTCAAGCTCCTGTTTTTTCCTTACTGATACCTGTGTCCTTGCTTCACAGTAGGGCTGTTTTTCCTACAGAATAATGGCAAAGAGCAGCTTATCTTATCCATGCAATTTAATTCTAAACTCTTCTGAATGAACAGATGGTTTACGTAGCTAAGTCTTGTTTAATGGGTATATTGCTAATGACATTAGGTCGGTTCACAGCTAAACCTCTAATGCTAATCCTTGAAAAAACAAACCCATCAGAGATATCCAGTCTTCCGTGGACAGCTATGGAGTGTTAGATCTTTATGCAGTGCTAGCAGGACAACAGCTGCCAAAGAGCAGCAAAAAAATGCTTTGGTCTAAGCTTTGTCTTTATGTCTTTACAAACCAGGATTCAGTTGGAATCCTTTGCAGCAACAGATAAAGCAGAGTAGAAGGTATAAAGGTATCTGCAAACACCTTCAAAAAGCTGTGAAAGTGCCTTTCACCCACCTCCACACGCAATTCTTATGTGCGGATAATTCTCATGAGTTTCATAGGTTTTAAGGCACATTTTGAAAATGACACAACTACAGCTCAGAAACTGTTTTTTCATTCCCCTCAAGAGAGATAAGATTTGTTAAATATGCATAATACAGGTTCTTCTAGAATGGTACTACAGAGCACACACTATGCACCAGCCCTCACCAAACCAGTGTACAGCAACATCAGTGTGGAGTTCAGTGGAAGAGGATCAGGACAAATTCTGAAAACCTTTTGTTGCACATATTTGACATCCAAGTTCATAAGCAATAGGTGGAGAGAGAATCCTGGTACTACAGTATGATGAGACATCAATGTCTTGGTAATTGTAAAACACACTTTTCTGAACTGATGCTTTAATAGCTTCATAGGCCACACATTTGCTTCAGCTTTATTCCAGAACAGGGTATGTTTCTTGGAGGATATTGAGGGACATCCTTATCCTGAGAAGTATTTCAGAGTAGCAGCAGCCTACCATTGAAAATGCAGCCTAGTAAGTTACTCTGTTCAGCCATCAGCTCCATGCAAAATCATAAAATCATAGATCATAGAATAGTTAGGGTTGGAAAGGACCTTAAGATCATCTAGTTCCAACCCCTCTGCCATGGGCAGGGACACCTC
>WYDI02021664.1:0-32785 GCA_009867235.2 Psittacus erithacus | reverse complement strand
TTATACCTTAGTTACTGGACTGTTCTTATCTCAACCTGTGGGAGTTGCATTCTTTTGATTCTCCTCCCCATCCCTCCGGGAGCTGAGAGAGGAAGGGGGGAGAGTGATTGAGTGGGCTATGTGGTTCTGATTTACGGCTTGGTTGAAACCATGACATCCACTTTGGTCTCTCACAATAAGGAGGAGAATACATCATCTCCACAACTACTCAGTTACTGCACAAAGGGTCTACCTTGATCTCAGTCTGTGCACCAGACTGCTGATGTTGATAGGAGTTGTTATGCTTTAAAAGCAGTATGTTATCATCATAGTCTGCTTTTTCCCCATTTTCTCTTTCTGTGTTGGTGGTGCTCCTAGGTGAGCTGTTCAGACATTGACCTGTGTGTAGTTAAACAAATCAACCTGTCTGCAAGGATATGTGTAAGAAAAGAAAACAAACGATGGAGTAAACAGATGATAGAACAAATGAGGCACATCTGTTAGCTCTGTTTGTTCAGCAGCAGGACCAAGACTGACCCTTTAAAGATTTTCTAGGTTTAGAGCTTCCTATTATGGATGAGGTAGCATTAGGGACTTTGAGTGTGTACTTATGTCCCCGCAGTGGAATACCAGAGCAAGAGGAAAACATGATTCTCACTGATATTTACATCTTGTGATGTGGCTGTACAGGACTGCAATAGCATGAGTAGCAACAGAAGAGTCTCTGGTGCAGAGAAATGAACTTGGAAAGAGTGTGAATTTACAGCTGCCCAGGGGCTCCACCACCACAGCAATGTGATGAAGGGGCCAGGGCTGCATCTGCAGGTTAGGTTCTAGACTGGAAACTTTCTCCCAGGCTGCTGGCAAGCCAACCCATCACTTGCAGGAGGATCATGTCTTTCTCAAGCCACCTAGTTTGTTCCTACCTGTATGTGAAGCTGGAAAAATGGTCAAAGAAAGATTTATAGTGGTTTTACGCGCATGCAAAAAACCCCGAAAACAAACCCAAAAAGGACTAGAAGAGATTTCCAGTGGTTCAGCCTCCTCAACTGACAACAGCTGCTGTTTGTGCCTGTCCTTTTGGTTTTCTTCCAGCTCCGTGTTCTTTTTAAGTGGCAAGAAAGAGTTACATATTATTGTTAGATAACTGAGGTGGGTTTCACTTTAAATGGATGCTTTTTATGATTTTTAATTTTAGGCAAGAAATAAGCAATACAAGAATACCTTCTTAGAGCTTTGGAAGTAGGAATCCTTGTGGCATTATGGGATGAGCAGCAACAAAACTGGGTACTTTACCCACTGTTTAAGAAGTCCAAGAATGTTGTGATCAGGTTATAGGCTACTCTGGAGAAGGGAGAAGAACACTTTTTGTTCTGTTTTTGGTCTTGTCCTAATAAAGGAAAAAACCTTCCAAGACTTTTTCCTTATTCAGGTTTGGTCAGAGAAAAGGGAGAGAGTTTAATGCAATGTGGAAACAGTGTTCTAATACTGAAAGATTAATTCCTGAAAATCTAGGCCTTACAGGAAAGGTTTAGTTGTGTTAATCACTTTATCCCAAGTATATCATGTGGCAATAATCTCTCTTGTCACTTCTTAGCATTACGTCTGCATAACAGGTGGATCTCTTGGATGGGTCAAATTGCATAACCTTTTTGTCTGGAGATTTGCTTTTTGGAAGCTGTCCTGAAAATAGTTTTCTGTGTGACTGTATTCTAAACAATTACACATGGAAGACGGTTCAAGGACGCCCACATGGACATAATGTTAAATGTGTGCAAGACTTAAAAGAAACAGAAGGTTATGATTATCATAGAATCACAGAACATTCTGGGTTGGAAGGGACATTTAATGGTTCCAACCTCCTGCAAAGAGCAGGGATATGGTCAACTAGATCAACTCGCTCAAAGCCCCATTCAATCTGACCTTGAATGTTTCCAGGGGTGGGGTATCTACCACCTCCCTAGTGTTTGACCACCCTCATTGTAAAAACTTTCTTCCTTATATCTATTCTGAGCCTACCCTCTTTTAGTTCAAACCATAACCCTTTGTCCTACTGCAGCAGGCCCTGCTAAAAAGTTTGTCCCAATCTTTCTTGTAAGCCTCCTTTAAGTACTGAAATGCCTCAATGAAGTCTTCATGGAGCTTTTTTGTTTCAAGGCTGAACAACCCCAGCTTTCAGCCTTTCCTCACAGGAGAGGTGCTCCAGCCCTATGAGCATTTTTGTGGCCCTTCTCTGGACCCTCTCCGACAGGTCCATGTCTTTCCTGTGCTGGGGCTCTAGAGATGGATGCAGTAATCCAGGTGGGGTCTCACCAGAGCAGAGTAGAGGGGCAGAATCACCTCCCTCAACCGGCTGGCCATGCTTCTTGTGATACAGTTGGCTTTCTGGGCTGTGAGTGAACACTGCCAGCTCATATCCAGGCTTTCATCCACCAGGATTCCCAAGTGCTTTTTGTCAGGGCTGCTTTCAATCGATTTATCACCCAGTCTGTATTGAAACGGGTTTGCACTGATCCTTGCACTTGGCTTTGTTGAATCTCATGAGTTCACATCAGCCCACTCCTTGAGCTTGTCCAGGTCCCTCTGGATGGCATCCCATCCCTCAAGCATGTTACTGCACCACTCAGGTTGGTGTTGTCTGCAGATTTGCTGAGGGTGCTCTCAATCCCACTGACAGTGTCACTGAGGAAGATATTGAAGAGTACTGGTTCCAGGTGCATCCCTGAGGGATGCCTCTTGTCACTGATCTCCATCTGGACATTGAGCAGTTGTCCACTACCCTCTGGATGCGACCATCCAGCCAATTCCTCATCCACCAAACAATCCACCCATCAAATCCGTATCTCTCCAATTCAGAGAGAAGGATGTTGTGCGGGAGCATGCCAGAGGCCTTACAGAAGTTCAGATGCATGACATTTGTAGCTCTTTCCTTATTGACTGGTGTAATTACTCCATCATAGAAGGCCATTGGGTTGGTCAAGCAGGACTTGCCCTTGGTGAAGCCGTACTCGAATCACTTCCCTGTCCTCCATGTGCCTTAGCATAGCTTCTAAGGTGACCCGTTCCATGATCTTCCCAGGCATTTTAAGATATACTAGGACATCAGATTAACTATGCCAGGCCATCAGACCAAGCTCTTTGTCTAGGATTCACTTTCGCCCATACTAAAGTCTGGGGTTTTTTTGCATCTCAGGATGCAAAGGCTGTTGCCTTTCTCAGTAGCCTCTTACCTTCCTCTTCTTGCCACTCAAAAATTTCACCTGCACCTTGTGTGTGCTCGTAACAACCTCCCTCATCTCACATCCCAACTCTGAGGCCTTCCCGACATTCTCCTTGTTTTGGGAAGCCTCCAGGCTGGTGCCACCTTCTCAGGTGTGCCGTGTGGGACCTCACCTGGCCGTACCCGGAACCATGGCTCTGATACACAGGTGTATTTTGAGGCAGGACTGCACAAATTCAGGGTGGAGTTTGTTTTTCTGTGCTTCATGCTGTGGCAGTATGTGAAGAAAGCATGGCAGGAAGCGGGGAAGAAGCAGCCAGAAAACAGACAATAAACGTTGCTTGAAACAAACTGATAACTCTATTTTTACCACATCCTGCTGCGAGAAAAAAGCGCTGAAAGTGATTATTGAAGAAAAAAGGCGAAATAACGCCTAAAAGACAGAAGGGGGACGGTGCTTCTGCACCCAAGCTAACGGCTCCAGCATCTCTTTCCTTCTCCCAGCCCGATTAATTAGCTTTCCCTGGCCAGACGAATGAAATGCTGGCATCGAAAATCCATCCTCTCTTTGCGCCAGTGTGAGACAACTTTGCAGTTGGCGAGGTGGCCCAGGATTGTGAATGTAGCTGAGAACAGCGCTGCTGCCAGGCAGTGTCACCCCCGACACCCGCTCCCGAGGCGCCGGCCGTGCTGCCCGGTATGCGCTGGCCGTGGGGAGCCCTGGAAGACCTACGGGCGGTCGGAGCACCCCGGTGATGCGGCCCTGAATCCCGTATCGCAGCGTGTGCCGGCAGCCACGGCAGCGCAGCAGCAGGCGCGGCTCTGTCCCTGCCTCGCCCCGGGGCCCTCCAGGGAGAGCGGGGCAGGAGCGGAGCGAGCCAGGGCCGGCGCCGGCCGCGAGTCCCCGCCTGACCCCGCGGCGGGCGCCGCTCGCCGCAGCCCAGGGGGGCGCTGGTCGGCGGGGCCCGGCTGCGACACCCACAGCGCCACCGACCCCCTCACGCTCCGGCAGCGGCCCCGCCTGCGCGGCGGGTGGGGCGGGGGGAGCCTCGGAGCGCGGGAGCCGCCAGCGCCGGGGCTGCGGCGGTAGGAGCGCGGCTGACGCGGCAGAGCGAGGGCAGGGGAGGCAGGAGGAAGAGGCCCGACGGACGGACGTGCGGGCGGCGGGGTACACGGACAGGCGCCCCTCGGCCCGGCCCGAGGTGGGCAGGTACGCGGGGCCCGGCGGCGCAGGTGGCGGCGGCCGCTCGCAGACGGCGGGTGGCAAAGGGAGCGCCCGGGGCCACGGAGATTCCCCCCTCCCGGCGGCCGGGCGGGACGGGACACGGGACACGGGGCACGGGGCACGGGTGTCCCCCGTTGTTTCTGTGGAGTGCGGTCAGCGTAGTCCTCCCTAGCCCTCTGCGGGAAGGGACGGCCACACGGGCAGGGACCGGGACTGTTCTCGCAGAACACACTGATCATGTAGGAGAACGGCTCCAGTTGCAGGGATCCGGTCACGGACTGGGGACAAAGTGCTCGCAGATGGATAAACAAACAAACACGGAGAAGCTTCTGCGTTTCTCCTCAGCTGGTATAGACTTAGATACTGTATTTTTTTAAGCGAAGAAGTTGCAAAGTCAGTCTGCATTTCGATTTCGTGTTCTGTTTTTTTTTCCTATTCCTCTCTTCTCCAGCGGTGTTACTTGCTCCTGCTAGTACTCTGGCCCTGTTTTTCTGCATTACTCTCTGTGTGTGTGGTTATACATGTTACGCTTTATTTTGCATGGCTGGCTCGGTGTGGGGGGGTTTGATTTCTGGGTTGCAGCTACAGACACCACCAAGCTCCAGTTAACACTACTTAATTCCGCATGGACAGTAATGCTCAGCTGGAAGCAGGTGGCTAAGAGGTAAGGAAGGGATGGCGTGCCATTGAACTCAGAGCAGCTGAAGGAGCCCTTTTGCAGAGAGCTGCTTCCCCATGCCCTGGAAGGATGGGGAGACTCTGGTTCCCTTTGCTTTGTACATCGCAGAGGAAAAGAAGTTACAAGAGTTCAGGTCTGCAGTCTCTGTAGTTGTCTCTGTGCCAAGGAGGCAAGAGCTGGAACTGCCTCTTTACCTCTTGAAACATCTTCAATATGAGAGAAGGTTGGAGGCAGGGGGAAAATGAAAATAACATTTTCTCCTCCCATGCAGAAGGAGTTGCAAAGTATTGGTGCTTTGTGCACAGAGCTTCTGCAGGGAGTTAGACATTAGGAAGAAATTCTTTACTGTGAGGTTGGTAAGATGCAGGCACAGGTTGGCCTGAGAATCTGTGGCTGCCCCATCCCTGGCAGTGTTCAAGGCCAGGCTGGATGGGGCTTTGAGCAGCCTGGTCTAGTGGAAGGTGTCCCTGCCCATGGCAGGGGGTTGGAACTGGATCAGATTTGAGGTCCTTTCCAACACAAACCATTCTGTGATCCTGTGATTCTGTGAAGGTGAACAACTCCTAACACAGACTTGGAGGATTTGCATTAGGGGAGAACTAGCGGAGCTTGACAGAGTATCCCACAACACCCACCTGCCTGACTTTGTATTTGCAGGATGTCTTTGGCTTAGTTCATTCATGAGCATTGGTCACTGCTCCTTGGCTTCCCCTTACTGAGACTTAGGTGCTCCAGTAGAGCTAGGTTTGGGTTTGTTTTTTTTTGTTTGAATAGTGCGAGGCTCTTCCCCTTAATTTTTGGGAGTGGATGAAGAGCAGGAATATGCGTGAGTTGGCAGCAAAAAACAGCTTGTGATCTCTGTATTTCTCTGTAGTAAGTGCTGCTGCTGCTTTGTTACATGCTCTGAGTGTTGAAATAGCATTGACATTTATAATGGACACTCAAAACAGATGCTGACATCCCTTGCATTTAATTTCTTTCATGCTAATCTAATAAATTCAGTATGTATTGTTATCTTAAAAAGATTAAACATTTCCTGAGGGGAGGGCAAGTTATGCAGACTGGTGTATACACAGGCTGCATCTCGAGTACTGCGAGACCTGGAATTCATGGGTTGTGTTGTTCTGAAGGGATCTTCATTCGATAATCAGAAACTGATAGGAGTTGTTGCTTTACTATTGCTGCCTGCATTTTCATCCTCTTAAGGACAGGTATCTTTCTAAGAAGCCTGACAAAGCTGCATGTCCAAGACTCATTGAGCAGAGGTCTTCAGAGGACTTGTGGGGGTCATAAGTTGGGTGGTTCCTGGCCCATTCTGCTTATAAAATAATGTATTGTAAGGAGCAAGTAGTTCAAGTTTTAAGATGTGGGCACTTTACTACTCTGCTCATTTTTTTTACTTGTTTAAAATGAATCCACAAGTAGGTGGATAATTTGACTGTAATGGCATGTGTTTAAAATAGTGATTGCTGGGTTTTAATATGCAGAATTGTTTCAGCCTAGCTAGCTGGAGTAGCTGCAAGCCTCTGAAGCTGACTTGACCCAGCAACAAGATACTTAAATAGCGTATGCTGAGACAAAAATAAAGTATATCAAATAAAATGCACAGGTATTAGCAAATAAAAACAGATGCAAAGCAACTCTTGTCTCCTCTGGGATCTAGGATTTATGATGGAAATGATCTGTCATTTTATAATGCTATGCATGCTAATTGCAGGTTCATGTTAATCATCACTGTGTAAGAGGGTTGTAAGAGGGTATGTCAAATCCTGTTTTCCATCCCATCCATACAAGATAAGCTCCTAATAATCTGTGATCCTTCAGCCACATCCACACATGAGCTCTCTCCTGGGTTATCCTGCCTATATCCCACATAATTTTCCAGATGGTTTCAGATTTATGATTTGCATGCAAGTACTAGGGCAGTTTTGTCCCACGGCTGCAGGCCATTTTATACAAAAATGCCTTGCATTTCTGCGTGGAAATTGAGATCAGCCTATACATATTTGTACTTGTAAATGAATATCTGGTTTTGGCTGTCTGATTTGTCACTTGGAAAAATGTTATTTTTAAGGCGTGGATAATTTCCAAAAGGAAAGTCACTACTGATTGGTTTTGTGGCTTCATTTCTGCTCATTCCTAAATCATCGAAGACTTACATTGCTGTGAATTATTTTTTACTGTAGACCGAGGGAATAGAAACTAGCAAGAGTAATCTATGTATTTATATAAACTGAGCTGTAGTAAAGCAATATGTTGTTTTTACTTCAAGTTAGCACTTGGAGTGTTTATACTGAAGGATTTATTTTGTTCCAGTTTGAGTAGTATCCATATGCTAAAATAACCTGCAAAGCAAACACACTTTCCAAAGTAGAACTGAAGGTCTTCAGCATACTGCAAGAACATTCTGTGTTAATCAGGTTCTTGCTTTCATTCCTGACTCTCAAGCAGAATTTCTTCCCTCCCCCCACATCTTCCAAACCACCTAACACAGTCTCTGCCTGGTTCTGGAAGCGTCTTAAACACACTGGGTCTCCCTCTTTAAGCAGAAAGTTCTTAAGCACCTTATCTAGAGCTGCTGCAGTACAGGATCAAAGCTCTTAGGAGATGGAGAAACTAGGGCACCTGGCAAGCATGCTGTAAACACACACAGCTGTGTCTCAAAATTCAGCTGTATAGGATTTGATTTTGAAACACTGCCAGGAGAGGAGCCAGTGCTCACTTTCCTGGAAAGCTGGTAGTGGTGGGGCTTGTCTATAGACTGTGTTCTAGTAGTTGAAACCTGGGCCGCTGGTCCCTGTGCCCAAGGGGTTAAGGCCCAAATCTTCCCCCACCGCTGCAGCTGTTGCATTAGGCTGAAGTAAGTGACTGGGAGGACTTGCGTTTACCCTGAGCCATCTCATGGAGGATGCAGCAGGTTGCCTGAAGCTGACATGAGGGAGCACCAGAACCTGACTGTTGCATCAGTTTGTGTTCCCTGGGGAGGAGGGCTGGGATCTAGTGCTTGGTGCTGCTGCTGAGACTGTTACCAAAGGTGATAATTTCCTTGTTTCAAGAGAAGAGCAACATTTGGCTAGCTGCTGTAGGAGAAAACTGGGCGCAAGAGAAGAATGGACTCTGAAATCTGGAGTAGGTGGTGACATCTGTTGGTAGTCCTGGTTTAGGAGTTCAAGCTCTGAAGGCAAAGTGGGGCAGAATATCCAGTGTTTCCTGCCAGAAAGCCACATTTCCAGTGCAGGAATCTCCATCCTTAGCACCTCTCACGGCATATCTGTGTGGCAGCAGGTGCCAGCTTGGCAGTTTTGTGTCATGCAGGTTTTCAGGTGGTGGTGTAACTGATCCGTACCCCACATCTGGATGTTAGTGACCTGGCCTGTAACTCCATTCCCTCACCCACATCTGTGTTGAGAGTCTGCCTCCCTAGCCTTCAGCGAAGGAAGAAGTAAGGTTGCATCTTCACATGATCTTTGCACTTGGTCCCTCAGACATCCTGCAGGCATCATCTGACTAGAAGGAACTTCCTTATTCTCTCATATTTGAAATGCTTTGCAACTACAGTGTTTCTTTGTTTTAGGGCAGGAAAGCACCTAGTTGGAGGGCGGAATGTGGACAGGCAAGATTGGAGTCTAAATTTATTTCAAAACTCCTTTATTCAAAGAGCTATCACATTTTTTTCTTGGCAGTCTTGTTTAAACTCTGGGGGTGACTGGCAAGCTGCTCGTGCTGAGTGCCTTGCCAAGTACTATTGCAAAACACTGCCACTGCAGAAGTTGTGTAACTTTGCAGACCGTTATGTTTCTCTTGGAGTAAACCAAAGGGGCACCAAGTTCTGCTCCTTTGCCCCTGCTGAAAAGCAAGACTGACATGTTTCCATCTGCTTATGAGGCACCAGCATGCTGCTTTCCTGCTGCCACCTCTTCCAGTTGCTGCAGTCAGTTTTCCTTCAGTGGTACTTCATCTCTTGTTCACTGCTGTGAAATAACTGAGGAAACAGAACTATTTAAAAAGTTTTCATTGTATTGTTAACTGCAAAATACTTTGGAACAGACATCAGACCAAGGAAGGCTTTTCCTCTCATTCCAGACTCAATGTTGCTAATGTGGCAGGTGCATCGGAATAGATTTGCAGCGTCTCATGGAGTTACACTTCATATTTGAGTCCTTATTGAACGTCTCTGGAATTGAAATCACTCCCAAGCATATCCATTTGTCAGTATAATACAGGGTGCTAAATCTGATACCTAAATATATGCAAACCGTGTGCCAGTTTTTGAGATCTTGTAACTTCGTGTTTGCTGTTAAAATAAGGCACTGGTTGGAAACAGTTTGTTCTTTTCAGAAACTATCTTGATAGCTATTTCAGGGCTTTGCATCATTAATCTTTGCTCAAATCGATATTTTAATGAGAAATTGTAAGTATTCAGAAGACTTGTGAGGATTATTGTCCTGTGATGTTGCATATAACATTGCATTACAGTGAGGTTTCTGGATTCAGCTAGGGTAAGATATATAAGCGTCGCTTAGGGCTAAACGTCTTAAATCATGCAGTTATTCTGGTCGGAAGGAACCTTGAGACGTGTCAAGTGGGACCTCCTGCTTGAAACAGAGTTAACGCTGATTTCAGACAGGGTTTGCGCAGGGCTTTGTCTAGCTGGGTTTCGAACACCTCCGGAGGCTGAGGCTGTGCAGCCCCCCTGGTAGTCAGTTATCCTGTAGTGATTTCTCTTGTGCAGTGTCTCAGAGGCGCTGGGAGGTTGCTGCTTAGGTGCTGTTGAAGTCTTCTCAAGGCTAAGTGAGTCCAGTTGCCTCCAACCCATCTGCTAGAGCATGTGCTGCAGCCCTTGACGATCTGCTCCCTGGCCTCTGCTGTGCCCTGTTTAGTTCCTGCTCAGTGCAGGAATGTTGGACATCTGTATTTACTGGGAATGTGCTCAGTTTGCAGGACTCTGACAGAACGACTGTGTGTTTAGATTATGACAGTTTAGGTTTAGACTTCTTGGCATCTTAGTGTTAGGTATTTATGAACTAGGATCACTATCAAGCCCTAAAATACGTTTCATCCTAAGTTTAGTAAATAAGTAAGGACTGAGAATGCAGAAAATGAATAGTTTTACTTACGTGCTGTGGAATTTCCAGTTTATGGTATGTGTTTTGTTTTAATGTTGGGAAGAGCATGGAAGAGGAGGTAATTAAAGAAAAAAATAACTTTTTGTGCTGCCTTTGGATGGGATTTAACCATACCTTGCAAAGGCAAGATATGTTAAGTCTACGAGTTCGGAATGCTACCAAAACCAACAAAACAGAGAAAGTTTAGATCAGTCAGAAATAAAAAGTACCTGGCAAAAGTACCCAGACTGTCAAGTGCCTGAAGACAAGTGCATCAAAGAACTTCTGCTTCCTTGCTGCAGTAGTAATGGTGCATCTTGACTATATTACAGAAAATAAATAATATAAAAAGGCTGTGTTTTCATAAAAGGTAAGTAAAAGGAGCACATAGCGTTAAAAAGTATACAGATGTTTCATGAGCGGTAAGAAGTGAGACAAAAGGGGGTTATCTAGAGTCAGAGTAGGTGCTGACAGTCTAGAATCCAATTTTCCTCCTCTTGCCTCCCCTCCTCCCCCCAATACTAGGCCTTGCCGTTTCATTTAAGTGATGAATCTAATGGTGTTCATGTAATCTAGTACTCACAGTAAATATCATGTAAATAACTGATTTGGGTTGATCAGTTGTTCTTACAAGGGGTTCTGGATTTTCAGACTAGCATGGAAATAGTCAAGCAGCATTTTAATACTAAAACATCTGAATTTCACCCTCCCAAATGAGCCCTTGGGAAAATAATAGCAGAGTATGGCCACTCTACTCCAAAATTGTCAACTGCCTTCATGTGAAGTGTTTGTATCAAGGACAAACTGCTGTTTCAAATGAGGTTTTACATCTTGTGTATGTGTCTACACACATTATATGTAACTCTGATGGCATATGCTGGATAGATTGGTTTAACTTCACTTTTCTTCAGAATTTTTTGGAGGTTGGCTGGCTCTTTGGTCTCTTTTCATGTGAACAAATATGTTATGTGGTGAATGAATAGGATCCTTTATAGAATTATCTAAAACCAGGCACTGATTTATATGAAAACAAAGGGTTTCTTTAGAGCTAAGTTCAAGCTGGAATTGCCATGAATCCTAGAATTATTCTACATTTAAAAGAGAGAACAGTGATGCACTTGTACTTGGGCTTTGAACAGCACAGAACTGTTGACCAGAGGCTCGGTGACCGCTGAGCAAATCTGTTTAGGTTCATTTGCCAAAGTTTCCAATCCTGCTTTTCTCTCCTTGTACAGATTATGACAAGCAAAGATAAAAAGATGCTGTAAGTTGCCCTGATCAGTTTGTGTGGAAGTATTCAAGTTGTTCTGCAGTGTGTGATCAAAAGATGTATAAACCCCTGAGTGCTCTGTAAGCAATCTGAACACATACTTCTCTGGTTTGGTTTGGGGTGTGTGGGGTATAGCGCATAGCAGCTAAACAATACCTCACTTGTTTATAAAAAGCCTTGGGAAGAAAAGGTGAGAAAGAAGAAAATATTTACAGTATTTTTCTGCCCAATTAAAATCAGAAGGCAGATTGACAAGGAAAGAGTTCATCTACTGTCCAAGCCGATTAAAAGTAAGCTCTGCTGCTTGGATGTTAATTGACATATCCAAGGCAATGTAAATTTAGCCTAGAAGCTTGACTTGACCTCACTAATTCAGACAAACTTCAAATTCATGATTCATTTGCTTTTGGTCATAGCATCTGGGTGTTTAAGCACGCTTTATGTGAATTGGCAGAGGCTATTAGAAATTTATAAACTGCCATAAAATGTTAGACTTGTGGAGTACTTCACCAGAATGTGTAAATAAAGCCTGTCTTGACAGCACAGCTCTGTAACGCAAGCTGGCTAGAATCCTCAGTTAAAATATTCTTATGTTTGATGCCCTTAGCTGTTCTCCCATTGATTAATTACCTGGGAACAGAACCAGAACTCTGTAGCTTCTCTCATGTGTTAAGAGGTATCCAGAATTTCTGTGCAAACATCTTAATTGTATTTGTTGGGATTAGTTGAGATTGTTTATGGGTTTCTTTTTCTCATGTTTCATGTGTGTTCGTTTATAAAGAATTAAAATAGAGCTGGGAAGAGGAATCTCACAACACTGACAGAAATGAAACTGTAAACTTGTCAATATGTGCAAAAATCAATTTGCTGTTTTACATAGGAGCATCACTTGAAGTGACCTGAAAGAAATTTTACCATCAACCACCCAGTCAGAACCCAGATAACTATTCAGGGAGCCATGCTGGATGCATGGTGTGCACAGAGTAAGAAACAAAACAGTCCTTACCAAGGAATCCAGAGGTGCCAAATACTTAAAAAGCTACAGAACAGTGCCTCATAGGGAACACATGATGGCCTTGTAGCTCAGAATCTAAACAGGCATGCACACACAGATGTGTACAATTTGACCCTTCTTTAGGAAAAGAAAGTGGCATCATGAAATTAAAATATATTGTTAAGAAATTAGGAACGGGCAGTGAGAAACTGGGATGGTTTTTTGTCTTGGTTATTGCTCTGTGACTCAGCAGCTGGGAAAGATTGATGGCTTGGGTGCTTGGCCCTTTGTTTTGGTTCCGCTATTTTAATTTATGTGAGTCAGGAAGTCCCTAGACAGGTCCTCATTTAAAGAAAAGGAAGAAAAGACATATTGCTATCAATTTATTTTAAAGCAAATGCACTTGTTAAATGAAAACATTGTGATGGTTTCAGTTTATTCACAAACCTACCAATGACATCCATATGTCACATCAGATGTCAGTTAAAATGGTCAGTATGCTCTCTCAAAAGAGTCAGTGCCTGGGATCTAGACACTTAGTACTGTCACTCCAGTCATGCTCGCTGCTGCAGAGTATTTAAATCTATCTTAAGAGTTGAGACAAGCAGTGTTCTGGTCTGCTGTAGCTGTGACCCATCCTGCTTGCTCTCTGCTGTATGGATGCTGTATGTCAGTCCCTGGATTACTCAGGTTTGGCTTAAGGTGAGTCTGTGTGACTGAATAGTTCAGTTGAGGAGCCTGCTTTTGAAGGACATCCCTCACCACATTTAAGTTCACTTTGCCTGGTAATACTGGGAAACATGAGCTGTATTCCTTTCAGATTAAGTCACAGTGGAAGATGTTCTGCAGGAGCGCTTTTAACACCTACCAGCCAGGAACGGGTGCCTGGTGCACAGGACCTGGTTAAAGGTGTTTGAAGCAAAACATACAAATCGGGCTGCACCAACATGTGCAGTAGTATGGATGCTGCATCCTCAACATCACCTGCTTTCCTCTCTGTGCTCATTTTAAGCTCATTAGGATTAGTCTATCCAGAACTGACTAAAGAGGCAATTTCCTTCTTTTTGTAGTGGTCTTCCAATGTAACAGCTACCCTTTAAGAGTTACCCCCGTACTACAGCTATCTTGTCCATCCCACCTCCCCGTAAGGCACATCTTCTATACTACTTTGCATTCTTATTACTGTTCCCGAGTCCCTCTCTAGGTGGGACTGCATCTTTCCCAGGTGTTCCTACAAGACAGAGTAAAGAAAAGAGTAAAGTAGAAGAAATTTTTGTTAGTTAAACAGATTACACTCCAGCTTTGCACACCCAACACTTTCCCTTTTTTTTAAATCTTATATTTCAGAGCAGTGTTTGTCTTTCTTAAAACAGCATGATATTTGTCTCTTACAACCCCCATGTAGACTGCTGCTTTCTTGTTTCCACCCTGTACTTCTGTATTTGATGTTTCCTGTCTGCGGGCAGTATCTTGTACGTAACCTGCTACATTTCACTCCATCCTTCCAGATCACTACTTTGTCCTGGCAATGATATATTTAACCTTTATTTCTCACATCTTGAACTAATATTTATTCTTCCTGCATCTGTCATCTGATTGTTAAAATATCTCAAGGCGGTTTCAAAGCTTTACTAAAGGAAAGATGTGACATCTATGACTTCTCTCCTACCTATCTGAACAGCCTGTCAAAGGAAGTTAGCAATGAGATTTAACAAATCTCTTTTGGCTGCTAGTTAGGTTGTGTTCCACGTGCTACTTACTTTGTTCAGGATTGTTTTCCCCAGGAATCTGAAGTTAAGCTGGCACATTGAGTCACTTTGTTTTGTTTTCTTGCTTGGGTTTTTTTCCATCATGCACATGTGCACAGGCTTTCATTCACATTCTCCCTCTCTCCCTCTCTTCCCCCGAATTCTTACCTGTCATGGCTATTATTTATGCTACTCGCTGCTTTAATCCGACACTCTTAGTGAAGACTGATGTCCCAAACATGATAGCTTTCTTGATGTCATCTCTCATCAGTTTCTCTGTATTGACTAGGGCAGCAAGGTTTTTCTTGCTCTTAAGCTATAAACTTATTGATAATGCGGATTTTGTTGTTGTTGTTGCTAGTAATTTTTTTAATTTGCATTATAATTCTATCTTAACCATGCTGATTCTCATACCTGTGTATTTATGCAGGTTTTATACTTATTGCCAGCAGTTTGACCATGTTCTCACATTCTTTGTCTGTCCTGACAAATAAATCTCGTGCTACAACTTCTGCTGTTTGTTTTTACAAGGCACAAGCACAGATTATCCTGCTGTGTGGTTTCCTGGAGAAACTCCTGCTGCTTTCCTATCTCTCAGTAGTGTCTCTTGTGAAGTTTCCTTTCTACCTGAGTGCGTTCATATTTGTCTTCATTATATTTATGAATTCCCTCTCCTCCCATTTCATGAGGTTTCATCAACTTGTCTTTTGAACTGGTTGCTTTCCATTTGTCTCGAAACAAATCTAAAGGGTCTGCTTCCTTCTGTTACTTAAAATTAAATTAATTTGCTAAAAATTAATTTGCTAATTTCAAAATACAATTATTTTTATTACACTATTTATAATTTTCAAATGAATTACAATTTTGCTAATTTTGAAATAAGTGAGAGTCTAAACAACAACAGAGCTTCATGTCAATTCATGGGCCTTTGTTCTTTATACCATGTGGCTATCAAGATACCGCATGTTGTTAGATTCCCATTTCAGGTTCTTCTGTTGTATTTCCAAATTGCTAGCTGTTTGATATGTAGATTTGAGATACCAACCAAACGGCCCTGGTGCTGCTAGATATTTTTTAATGCCTTTGTCATTTAAACTGATTATCCCTGTTAGTGCAATGGCTTGTTCTTGCAATGCTCCAGGCTCTGCTGACTGCCTATGGCATGTTGTCTGTCACAATGCACATGCCATAGTGGGAAACATCAATTTGGAAAATAAAGGCCTTCAGATTTAAAGAGCTGCAGAATAGTTTGGGTTGGAAGGGACCTTAAAGATCATCTAGTCTGACACTGGCTCCATGTCTGGTCTGCAACCTGAACCTATCCATGGTGGGTCTGGATTTTGTTCCACAAGTTGCTAAGACTTGTACAAAGGTCAGATGCTGAATCCGGACTCTTCCAACCATGGATTTATTTCTGCCAGTTGTTACAGCATTGAAAGCTGTTCCTGACCAGGGTCTTTAAGAGCTAGGAATAAAAAGATTTTGAAACTTTAAAGGATTACTGTGATAGTCTATTGAGCACAATAAGAGGTGTGTGTGCAATAATCCTTATCCCTATATATATTTATATTTACCTTGTTATCTTGGTCATTAGCAGCCACTAGGCACTTGAAGCTGCATCAAGTCCACATTACACTAGTTGTCCTGCACAAAATTAATGAAGATAACATCTTTTCCAAAGAACACTACACTGGGGTTTATTCCTATCTGGTGAGGTATTGACAAGTCACAGCTATAGCATGAAAAGGATCTAGAACAGAGTGGGTGACAGTGGCATTTGAGTGTGGGGAGAGCAGGAAGACAGCTTGTCAGCAAAGAGCTGCACCTCTTGACGGCTGAAACCCTGTAGGTTTGCTCCCATGAGGCCAGGTTACAGAGAACAAGGAAGTGGAGAGACAGGATGTAACATGGTAGACACACATTATCCCCCCAGTGAAGGTAAATAAAAATGATGATGCAATAAAAAAATAGGAAGATATTTTTTCCTTGTTGCCTACTGTTTGTTATTGCTCTTACCAGTGTGTTTAATTGCCTCCAAGCTTCTGTCTGTGCTCATGGAGGAGGTGCCCAAAATAAAACGCTATTTAGGGTTTAATATAATAATTAAGCAAGGCTTTGCCAGTTTGTCCTGATCACAAAATGCTTTTTAAGGCTTCTGTCTCCTTCTTTCCCATTTGCACTAACATCTCCATGCCAGTAAGACTTCCTATGATTCTAAT
The DNA here is from genome assembly GCA_009867235.2 of Psittacus erithacus. NCBI lineage: Eukaryota > Metazoa > Chordata > Aves > Psittaciformes > Psittacidae > Psittacus > Psittacus erithacus. The sequence continues at coordinate 16,346 of WYDI02021664.1, read as the reverse complement.
AATTTATTTGCAGCCCTACCTATCCTGTAGCTAATCAGAGATTGGCTCTAGCAAACTAATTCACCGAGCATATTGACACATGCGCCCAGATACTCCTTGGGAGCTCTGACCTCACTGGGCTTGGCGAGTGGTCTTCCAAGCATTTGCATGCAACATGGGGGTTCTGCTGTTGCTCTTTGCAAATCAGCATTCAGTGTATTTTCTGACTTGATAGATGCTTCTGAATCAATCAATGGAGGCAGATGGGTGAAGGATGAAAATAGCCATAATTTTCCCAACTTTATTTTAATGGAGGTACATGGTGAAGGTCTCTTGGCTGGACATTTATTGGAGGGGGTCCAGAGAAGGACCACAAAAATAGTCAGAGGGATGGAGCACCCCTCTTATGAGGAAAGGCTGAGAGAGTTTGGGTTGTTCAGCCTGGAGAAGAGAAGGCTCTGGGGAGACCTTAGAGCAGCTTCCGGTGCCTAAAGGGGGCTGTAATAAAGATGAGGAGAGACTTTTCAGCAGGGCCTGTTGTGATAGGATGAGGAGCAATGATTTTAAACTGAAAGAGGAGAGATTCAGGCTGGACGTGAGGAAAACACTCTTTACAATGAGAGTGGTTGCCCAGAGAGGTGGTGGATGCGCCATCCCTGGAGACATTCAAGGCCAGGCTGGATGTGCTTCTGGGCAACCTTATCTAGTTGAAGATGGCTCTGTGCATTGCAGGGGGGTTGACTAGATGAGCTTGAAGGTCCCTTCCAACCCAAAGTGTTCTATGGTTCTGTGATTCTATGGTCTGCTTGCCATCCCAGGCTCCCAGGGGAGGTGAATGCACCAGCAGCGCAGGCATTCCCTGTGGTTCCCAGTTGTGCTAACGGCTGCGTGCAGGTAGGCATAAATGGGTGGCAAACAAAGGAAAAAAAGAGCAGTGTAGGCCTGGGAGAACCACAGTTACATAAAGGTGAACAATGAAGCATTATTTCTGAAGCAGGTATTTTGAAGGGCTGTTACTGCAACCCCTGTCATATAAATGAACAGCACATTTGAATCGGAAGCAATTTGGTGTAGAAACGTGTGAGTGATTCATCCCAAACCTGAGGAGAAACAGAGCCCGTGCAGCATGGGGGGATTTTTGAGTTCTTGCACCGTCTCTGCTTCAGAATGAATCAAAATTTTCATCAGTTATTCCAAGGGTGGAAGATACTCGCACCCTCTGCCAACACCGCTCCTATTAGCATCCGTTAGTGTGGTGCATATTCCAGCCTGGGTATCCTCACCACCGCTGGAATTGCATCCAGATGGAGTTTGATTATTAGTAATTTCCTGATCATTGTACAGATCCTGCACAGCTCCCATATTTTACTACAATGCAGTAAATGCAGTAACAGCATATTTATTGAGTGCTTCAGTTCATGAGATGTACAGCATCTTGAGTTCTCATGGCTTTTCAAAATTCTTTATCTTCTTTCTACAGCAGAGTTTTTTCTTTACCTATTACAAAGATCTATAAAAACATTTAATGAACCTGGTTGACACAAAGATTGCCATGCGATGAGAAAACTTTGGCATTTTGGTCTTTTGTGTTCTGATGCAAGCTTAAGATTGTGCTGTCATCTACAAAAATTACTTCAATTTGTACAGCACTGTTGGAGAAAACTGTAGTTGGAATAAGATTTATTCTTATTCTCATGCCTTAGAGAAGGAAACAGAGTAGCTTGGATTTTCATATGAAACATTTGACTAATTTGAACAAAGACTGCGATAAAATACTATGTCTTTTAAATAATCTGGTTCTTATTGTCCGTTTAAATGGCAGTATGTACATCAAAGCTAAATGTCAATAGATACAATTTTGTGATAATTTCTCCTACTTAGTATTCATGTTCCATGCTGTAACATACAATATCTTTCCTTGTTCCCTGTGGTCCTTAACCCCCAACAGCATAATAGCTAACATCAAAAAACTGCTGACCTGAAAGATTAAACACTGCCATGTTTCTTCTTAAGACTGCATAATGGAACACTGGTCTTGAGTTAATATAGAGATTAGATGGATTTATTTAATTGTTGTTTATGCTTCTTATTCAGGTTTACAGTATCTTACTAGCCGGCTTCTGCTGGATTGCCATATTATAAAAAATTATGTATTGCTGATGTATCTCTATATAAATCTATTGCTGAAATCCACTTAATAGTTCAAATCCACATAAACACTTAAAGCACTGACCCACAGCTCCCAGGACTGAAAAGGAAAGTATTTATGCTTGGAGAACAAAAAGAAAACAGGCTCTGTAGCCGGTAGATAGAAATACGTCTTCTCTGTGGAACAGTAGCAGGTTGGGCATCTGGCAGACATGAGGAAACAGATAAGTAAACAAAGTAAGGACAGCAAATAATAGACTCTTGCAACATTTTGCTTAAATCTCTGTCATTTTTTGATCATGAGATACAGCTTCTTGCTTTGGTAGAGTGTTTTTTCAATTATTGCTACCTATTTTGTTCTCCAAGTTAGTGTGTAACAGTGCTCTGGTGGGATGCATGTGTCTTTTGACATAAACAGTTTGTAAGAAATATTAAGATGAGCAAACACTAGTCTATTCTGTAGATTTTAGGCAGCCTTTAAAATGCTGATATTTTGGAAGAAGGCTATGAGCCCTTTCTGAGGGGACACACACTCGCCCCAAACTAACACCGTTGTTTAGTTTCATTTAAATAGAATACCAGTATATAACTTGAAAATGCAAATATGGTGCTTGTGTTCTTGCTCATCTCTACAATTTGAGGAAGAACTCTCAGTGTTCTGGGTAGACCCCACCTACATAACACTGTGTGCCAGAGCACTTGTTTACCAAAGCATATTTGTTCACCCCAGCCTGTATTTGCAATTCTAGTAGAACGTGCTGTAGCTGGGATTCAGGAGGCTGAATTAAGAAACATCCATACAGAATTACTACTTGGGGAACTTTTTTCTTTTATACTTAGCTTAGCTTTGGTACAGCTTCCTGCACAAACTGCTCAGGTCTCCTGCAAACTCAGATACTTGACCTGTTTTATAGAACTGTATTTATAAACTGAATTCCAAAGAGTCTTTGTGAAGAGCAAAATGCAGGTCTTACAGTACTGTCAGTACTTACAGTACTTACACTTTATGAGCTGTACTGGATAACTTCAGCTTCACAGTGTTTAACAGCGCAGTAATTTATAACTGTGTTGTATGCGTGTCTGCTGAAACTAGTCCTAGACTGTGTTAGCATATACCAATAAGCTGTATATTTGACGTGTCAAGCACATATGTTGCTATAAATCTATAAGCCAGCTATCTTTATCCTTTCATTATATATGTATTCACCCTTAAAGAACTTGGTGGTTAAGTCAAGTCCAATGAATTTATTTTTCCTTATGTTCTTGGAACCCATGTAAATCTTCCATGCTTCTGTGGAAGCAGGTGGAGGTGGCTTGAGGCAGTATGTACACTGTTCATCTCTAAGATAACTTAAAACTATGATAAACTAGGTTGTCGGGAGCTTACCATTCATGCTATTATTGTGCTCCTGGTAGTTGAACTAGTTTGTAGAGAACTAGTTTATGGAGATTTTGCTTGGGTTCCTGCTCCAGACTGCACACTTGCAGTGAGTGTGGGTAGGTGTAAGGCAAAAAAAAGAGATGTGGGCAGTGAGTACTGGTGTATGTCCATGTGTCCTCAGTTAGTGGTGTTTATCCCACCAACATGGCTGTAGCTGAATGATATCTCCAGGTAGAACCCTGCCAGCTACTGCTTGGGTAAGTGAACAGGATGCAAACATCAGGGATTGGGTCAGAAGTGAGCTTTTTTGGACAGTTCATGTGCACTTCACCATTAACTTCAAATGCCTTGCAAAACTAATTTTTAGAAACTAATCTTACATTGTTTGCTTTGTAACAAAAGACATTGTTCAATTTGCTCTAACTGAAAAAAACCTACTCCAAAATGATTGATACAGCAATAATAATACATTTTGATGTACGCATAGAGAAATAAAGAACTTGAGGAGGATGAAGTGAGAGAAATAGACATGCATGAAAATGCAGATGTAATAATTCACTGTCTGATACTGCTTTTTTATCTTGAAATTCTACCGTGCATTTATGCAGTTTCTCCCAAAAATTGCTTGGCTATTTCAAATTACCCAGGAGGGCGGTTAGTTACAACATAGTGTTGTACAAAGGGAATTCATTTTCCTAAATATATTTATGAAAATATACAGAGGCCTCAACTAATTGAAAAATGTAAACAAACAGAACTCTTAAAGGAAAAAAGGGTAACTCATGGCCTTACATGTCTTCATGTTTTCAATTTGTTTTCCAGCTTTTAAAAGCCCATATTATACTTGTGACAATGAATTGGTTTGTGTGTATATGTGTTCTCTAATATTTGTGTATTTGGTTAAAATGTGAAACTGGTTATGGTATGGAATACGTTGGTATCAAGCTGATGAGGAATATCTGTGCTATGTCTAAGGTAATACATACAGCTTTGCTACTGGAATGAATCATCGGGGTTTCCTTCCCACCACCATTCAGCCCATTATGCTCCATTCGCTATCTCCAGATCTTCATGCGCATCAAATACTTGCCCATAATGAGGTGATGGCCAGGTCCACAGTTTGTCCATATGTGTTGCTTGAAGCAGGTTCTGTCTCATTGCAAAGCACTGTATGTGATATAACCAAACATGAAGTATATGAAGTACAGCCAGAAATCCCTGGCTTTGAAGACAGGAGCTCAGACATAGCAATCCCTGCATCTCAGGAAAGAAAACCCTTTGAAGAAGGGTAAAACGAAGTTGTGGCTGCCCAGTCCCTGGCAGTATTCAAGGTCAGGTTGGACAGGGTTTTGAGCAACCTGGTATGCATGTCCATGACAGGGGGCTGGAACTGGATGATTTTTAAGGTCCCTTCCAACCCAAACCGTGCTACGATTTTATGAAAATCAGGGATGTGAAAGCGGCCTTTGTGAGAGGAAAGAGAGGCATTCCTGGGCAAAGTCTTTGATACTGTGTGAGGAATGAGGGCTGTGTTTGGACGGAGATGGGATCTGTAAAACCTGCCATAAATCTAATGTTCTCCAGGTATGTCTCTTCTCTTCTGCCTGGAGGTGGTACCAGGACAGAACCTGAACTGTTTACATTTGTTTTGGAGCTCTGGATACTCAGCAGACAAGTAAGAGTCACTGTTCAGGCCGGACTGTGGATGTTAAGAAGTTCCATGTAGGTCTGCTGAACATTCAGACTGCAGATACTGCTTCTGGGAAAGACCAGATACGTGTGCTGTAAGCACTGACCAATATAAATGTCAGCATACTTAAGACACACTGTAACTCAGTGGGACTTTCCCATGTAATTGAGAGTATTTTATTTGCTATTTATTACAGTTACTCTTTCCCACAGAAACGCTCAACTGTTGGCTTCATCATCCCAGTGTGTAAATGCACCACTGAATAGACTGAAAGCTTAATGTGTTTTTAACAAAAACCATAATTGCTCTGAAGAACACTGGCAGGGAATCTTCATTCCAAGATACACAGCAACATACTTGTCATACATGTTACTCTAGGTAGGGACAAACTCACCTTTTTCATCATTTAGCTTTGTCTCTTTTTCCTTAATTCCTTGTGACACTGCTGCTTTTGGCACAGTACTTGCTTGTGTGCTAGCGTTCATCTTTAGTATATGCTTCAATTGATTTAAACCAGTTTTCTTCTTAGCTTCTGTGAAGAATTTCTTTGATGTGGTGCTGCTGTCATTCTTCTGGTTCATGTTATGCATACTCTGTGATGTTTGTGAAATTATGCCATTTATTACAGTTTCTCTATAGTTTTTCATTATTTTGGCCTGTGGTGTTTGCTGTGCTAAATGTGAGTCCATGTAGCATTGTTGCAGATCCCAGTTTTGATCTTTACCAGTCTCTGCGCTCCAAGACATTCTTCTTGTAATACATGGACTGTCTTCTTTCTGTTTGGAGTGCTGAAAAACTGTCAGTTCACTGTGAATTTGTTAAGGGCTGGGAAGCCTCATTTTACTTGCTAAGTTCTTACGATTTGTCAAGAGATTATACTGCATCTTTCAGTCATACTTGTTTTGGTGGCTTGTAGTAGTTTTGGGTGGGTTGGTTGGTTTGTTTAGGAGAAGGGGTTTAAGTATATGTTTGCAATGAATTGGTCTTTTAAGTATTCATTTCATTCCTTCAAATTGAAAGACTGTCTCTGTAATCTGAAGACATTTTGTAGTTGATGTAGCATACAAAAAGAAGTACAGAAAAAAAACATTTCCCCTGTGCAGCTCATATAAAACTGAACCATTATTCAGACTTCTCTAATAAGCACAGGCACACAACTATGAAAATGCGTTAAATGAAAGCTATTAATATGCATATGTGCATTGCGTGTTACAAAAACAGTTTTAGTAAAGAACGGTTACCTGGTGACGCTTGCTTGCACGTGCACTGTGAGGTTTAAATCTTGTCCAGCTGGCATGTCTTCCAGAGTTTTAACCCTCAGGCTTCCAGCTAGATAAGTTTCCCACCGAGTGTTTTCCCTTATTTGATTTTGTCCTCGGTCACCCGTGCTTTAAGGTAACCTCATGCGTCTATGGAGTTTACCAGAAGACTGTTTCCTCCAATATGTGATTCTTGGGTGTCATGCTTTGCAGTGCTGAATGCCTGGTCCCAAGCCCCTTCAAAGTCCTGTTCATAAGCAGGCAGTGGGGTATGAACATAGATTAATTAGCCTCCAAACAAGAGGCTGGGAAGCAGTGTGAAAGTAATTGATAGAAAAGGGTGGGTGAATATGTGTCTTCATACATTTTATGGGGTCTTTGTGATTGCTAGAATCCCAGATATTAGACAGTATTTGCCCTGAGTTGTGGTGGCCGCGTCATTGTGAGGAACATCCATTGCAGCCTGAGGCTTTCCAGAGGGTGATGTCTTCAGACGGCTCAGTGCTGCGTAGGTGGATACCACCTGCCTGCAGTTAGGTTCTTTGATTAAGACAATTGGCACATGCAAAGTTAACTACAGTGGCCATCAGTTGTTTCTTGAGTGAAGTCTTTAGGGGTTTATAGACTAAATTCTAACAATAATTACTTTAAAAGATCACTTCCTATCTATTGCAGTGTCATGTTAATGCTTTTTGGAGGACTTTAAACTGACATGCATGTGGTTTAACTGCAGTTTCTAGTATGTGAGATACTGTCACAGAAGAGTTAGTTGTTGATTCCAAACACCATCTCATACTAGTGTCCAAACCTGATGACTCTATTGATGGTCGCTTATAGGGTGAGGAGGTTGTGCTGTCCCTAATTGTGAGGAGTAGGATAGAAAGCTTGGTAGGCTGAGATAGTCCTTGAAGATGCAGGAACTGAAACAGAAAGCTGTGGTGGTGTGGTGTTTGAAGCTGGTAGTGAGGTAATGATTTCAAGGTGTTACTCAATTGACCCACAGTGTTTTAGCAGTAACTAAAAATACTGGACTATGCTTGTCAAGTGGTTTGGGCTGTGCTTGTTTTGTGAATACTTGAATATATTCTGAAGTATTACAGAATATACATACGGAACTGTGTTCACCAGCAAAGCCCCTGGCTATGTTTAAACAAGTCGTTTGCATTCCTGCTTGTCCTTGTCTTGCAATGTATTTTATACTGTGTTTTTGTCTGTATAGTTCTCTTGCTATTGTAAAATTAGACTTATAATCTTTGGTCAGGGACAAGGTTTTCATACTAATTTAAGGACATTTCCAGTAAAACCAGAATCTAATTGTTCGGATTGTTGCTACCTGCTCATACTAGACTTGGAGAAACATGTTAAAGGTACCATGCATTTCTGTGACATCTTGCATTTGCAGTGGGTTGAGATGCGTCCTCCATTTCTCTTTCTTCTTTTCCACCCCCACCACCCAGTCACTGGTATTCTTCAGCAAAAACTTTAAATATTTGGGATGACAGCACAGTGCATGGATTTGTAACATTTTGTTGAAGCAAAGTACCGCAAAGCAGTGGAAGAGAGAGTCTTTGTGTGTGTTACTTGCCCAAGAAACATAAATGGGGAATGCAAGGGAGTTCCTGGATACAAAAATGTCAGAGCAAATGCTGAGCTTTAACTTCTATTAAAAGGCAAGTTGAGTTCCATGTGTTTCTGTGTGTGCTATGCAGTTAAACCACCAGGTATCCACCTCCACATTAGAACATTATCCCTTAAAAGCTCATCAAACAAATCTGTAAATTAGGATTTAGTTTTTTAGACCTTAACAGTGTTTTGCACAGTATAATGCACTAGGCAAATTAACATGCTGTGGAATTCAGTCAGGCAAGTATGAATTTAAGGATAGGTACCATGCTGCTGCCCTCTGATTACCTAAGATTGCGCACAGCTCCAAAACAGCGAGAGGAACTGCATAAAATTAACCATTTGACAGCTCAGTCTTTGAGGAGTTTTTAACTGTGAGGAAGGGCAAATAGCCACTCTTTGGTGGGAGGTTCAGGATTTAGACTGTGTGGCCAGGTAGACAAGAGTTAAATTATTCTTAGGCCAAGGTCGTCACCTCGGGTTTCCTAGGTTGAGGCCCTTCTGCTAACTGTAAATGAGCCCCATGGCTCCATTCAGCTGATCTACTGACAAGTAAATGATTAACTGAAAACTATCAGCCAGACAGAACATGAACACTGCAAAACAATTATAAAGTAAACAGGTCTTGAATACAGATTACCTGATTAAATTATTTGCCGGTAAGTTCTTCTGACTGAAGTTCAAAAGCATTCTGCTCTGGGCTTCACAAAAGCTGCTAACGAAGTTTCCTTAAAACATCTCTGTGAATGTAAGGCAAATACCTTGCCCAATCTGAACAAGCAAGAGAAGGCTGTTGCTACAGTACAGTGTCTGAATCTAGCAGTGCCTACCCAAAAATGCAAAACGGCAAAATCATGAAAGGGCAGGTTAGGATGGGAAAATTCTTCATGTCTTCCTGCGTGGGCTGTACTGAAATGGAAGCTTACGATACAGTTGACTTGTAGCCTGTGTGTTTTCAGTTACAACATGCTAATCCAAACACTGATGTATTTTAAATAGGCTTCTTCTCTGGTTTGTTGTGAGAGAGTGCTTGGATGCCTGTCAGTGTCTGCCACCAGTCAGGAACGTTTGTGCAGCAGGAGCATTCAGAAACATGATCTCCTGAATTACTGCTCACCAGATACTTGACAATACCTATGACTGTTGAAATAAGCATCATCATGTCTCGTCAGGCCCTAATGCAAGTCTTGTGAAGACACGCTTGTAGAACATGGAGCTTCTCCATAGTCAGTATTCCCTGATGAAAACGTGTGGGGTTTTGCTGGCACTTGGGTATTACATCAGTTAAGACAGTGGAATGGGCTACGGTGTTTTCACACGTGCTCCTTCTTTACACAGCAGTGGAAATCCTAAGAATCATTTCTGGTATTTATATGAAGGAAGATAAAATGGCATAGACTTTTACCTCATCCTTAGCATTACCGTTTGTATTAGATACTGTTTAAAGACCATAGCAGACCCTTAATAAACACAAGGTTTTAACTCACTGGGCGCTGTGGCCTGCTCTGTTAAACTGCATCCATGCTCCCTCCTGGATGCCCTCCACTTCTAGATCTAGTTGGTGAAATAAAGTGGAAGTGATACTGCTGTTGAAAGACCTTTCTCTTCTGGAACTTGTAGTTTTATAACTGTTTTATGGCCTCAATCTGCTCAGGCAAAACTTACCAAGTTACACTTTGTTTTAAGAGGGCTGGTTGCATTTTAACTGGGGTATTGAAACTTACCCTTCCATTTCAGACCATGCAGAAACACTGCCCTAAAGAGCATTAGGCATTATACAAACCCCCCTCATTTTTCTGCTAATGCTAATTCCTGATGCACATACAGAAGGGGAGAGCTTTCATTACAGCAGCTGGTTGGTTTAGTGACAGCCTTGCTGATGAGTTGCGGGCACCCCTGAACGCACCTAAGACTTAAAACTGAAGGCCCGTTTGTGGGCAGGGTTTTGTTTGGGGTGTTTTTCAGACTATTTTTACCAGAGCGGCAGCTTGGCCGCGGCTGCGCTGCTGATTTTTCCAGCGTTTCTGTGGGGAGCCGCCCAGCAGCAGCGGGAGCATCCCCCGGGGGCTGCGGGGCGGGATTGAAAACTCATGTTAAGAGAAACTTAAAACTTTTCATCACGGGGGGGTAACCTCGCTTTCTGGCCTCAGCCAACAGCCCGGGGCAGCATGGTGCCCGGGCCCTGCGCTGGGCCCTGGGGCGGTGGGCGGAGGGCCGGGCTGCAGCCTGGCGCCGCGGGGGCGGCCGCGGCCGGGCGCTGGCCTCGCGGGCGCGTCCGTGATTGGGCCGGGCCGGGCCGCGTTCGTTCGCCTCCACCCGCCGCTGTGGGGCTGGGCCTCGCGCCCGCTGCCCACCGTCCCCACCGGAGGAAGTTAACCGGGGGTTAAACGTTGTCTCCTCCCGCTCGCCCTCCGGAGCGACGGCCGCACGTGCGGGGTGCGTGAGCGGGCAGGCGGAGGGAGGGAGGGAGCGGGAAGCCTTTGCGGTGAGGCGCGGGGGCCCACCAGGTTCGCACCCCGCAGGGGCGGCCCCGCTCCCGGCCCTCTTTCGGCCTCCTTTCCTCGATGGAGCCGCCTCTCGCTTTTTTTTTCCGCCAATGAGGCCGCGTGTGCGTTCGCCGGCGGGGTTCCGGGCGCAGGGCAGATGGCTGTGCCGCAGAGCGGGAGCCGGCGGGGGCAGTTGCAGTGGCAGCGTGGCGTTGCCGCCGGATTGGGGATGTGAGAGACTGGTAACTTCCTAGAGCTGAGGGAGCCGAGGCGCGGTTGTTAGGGGTGGCGGTGAGCAGCGTGGGGCCGCTCCCGAGCCGCGTCAAGGGCGGCGGAGCCAGTGGCCTCGCACACGAGGAGGTAGATGCGGGTGCGGTTTGGTGGCCGCGCTGCTCTGGTTGTCGCTGGGCGAAGGGCATGATCCGGGTGTTACCTGCACGGCGTTTACTCTTCTTTCTGCGAGTGGCTCGCAGGCATGTATGTAGCCGGTGTTTTTGGAAGAGTGCAGCGAACCTGAGGGGGAATACTGCTTAGGTCTTGTCCTGAAAAAGTTAAACTTTTTAGGCAGTGCTGTCTTGCAGGGATTCAGGTACCACTGAGGAATTTAACTTTGTGGAGGTTAATCAAAAAGTAGTTGTAACACGTTAAGGATAAAGCTGTTCCGACAGCTCGTTTTTCTTAATATTTGCGTGAATTTTCGTCCTCTAGCAGCTCTTAAAGGTGTAACTGTCCTGCTTCTGGAGGTGCAGTAATTTTGCAGTATGGAACGTTCATTTCTTAATCCCCTTTAAACTTAAGATAACGTTTTTGTGCTGGCAGTGCATTTCTTTTCGAGACAGTAAGGTTACTTGAATGCCGTTATGGTTCTTCCAGTTACTTGGCACTGAAGGTTCTTGTGAAAACAACTTGTGGCAGTACTCTTGTAGCTAAGTTGGGTTTGTTATATATAACTTTTTTCAAACATAGTCCCAAAGTCAGTTTGTAGACTCGTGCAGAATGATTCTGTATTATTTAAGGCTGTTGTTACTCTAATTTGTGTTCTTTAAATGTTGGTGTTGTTTCAGTGTGGGTGTCTAAATACGGTTCTGGGTTTTTTTAAGTTTGAGTCTTCATCTGCGCATCAGTCTAACGATAAAAATGGAAGGTGTGTATGGAGGAGTGCTTTTTTCTGAAGGTATTAAGATGCTTTAGATTTCAGGAAAAAATGTTGTTAGCTCTTGGAAAGCATTTTGGAAAGTTCACTGTTAATGTTGTCAAGGCAGTCTCCGCCTGTGGTATTTCTAATAAAGCTAGAAAACTGGCCTATTTCTTAAAAGGTATTTTGACATACTAGTTTAGGTCAGAAATACAGCATGCTTAACTTGCACATGTCAGTGAGAATTGCTGGTTGTTTTCATCCCCTTGACAACTTGAAAGCTGAAAAAGTAGGCACTAGCGGTTACGTGATGATGATGAATTGTGGTGCGATTGCTTTCCAACCTTGATTCCCACCTTTGATTGTAAATTACAGCCTCGCCACATCTGATGTTATTGCACCAAATTCTGCCCTACATGCATAAACAACTGTGCTCTGAATCCTTGGAGAATTGAAACACCTTCTTACTCTCTGTGCAGCACTGAAGTAGGTGACAGATCTGCGTATGCTCTTACCTGCAGGAGTTTGTAAACTGTCCTTGAAGAATGGACATGAAATACTAGCTGTGGTTGCACTGATGTAACGTGAGGAATCAAGTGGCAGTGAACTGGACCTGCAATTTGGATATTGCTAAAGGCTCTCTTACTTGCCTTTTCTATTCCAACATGTAAGTTGTTGCCTTTTCATTATCCAGCAGCTTTGTGGTTCTAGGCAGTGTGAATTCTGTAAAGCAGGCTTCAGGAGTGTGTTTTCTGGATTGTGAACTCTAGCTTGGATTCACCTACTTCTTTATTTTAAAATCCAGATACACCCTCTTGTACAGATTTTACCCTTTTGCCAGTTATAGTACTCAAAATCCAGTAACTTTGTCCATGTTTGAGGCATTACCAGTCACATCAGTCTTAAGTATATCAGAACACTCCTATGTTTATGTAGTGAGACAGAGGGATGATAGTTGTTGACTTTTGTTGAAGGTCATGTAAAAAGATGGGCAGTGTATGTGTAAATGAAATTTGGTATTCTCTCATTTGGTTTTCACCAAAGGGTAAAATGAGGCTGGGTTTATTTGCTTTGTGTTTACTGAAGTCTGACTGCCCTCGTATGTAGAGCTGACCATGCTGCAAGTGGCTGGTATCAGCTGTTTGTAAGACCTCTCGAAAGTCATTTGCAGTGCTTTTCATCTCTGCATCCTTGCGCATCTAAATTTGAATGTAATTGGACCTGGTGTGTAGGAAGGCTGAGGACGCATGCCAGGAAATGTGCAGGTAGCAAGTTTAATGCAAACTTGATTTTTTTCCTCCATGTGCTCTGCTGTTTGTGTAAGTCATACTGTCTGAGGCAGATAGTAACCTTTCCAGATAAGTATGCACAAAGGCTAAAGATGAAATTATGATGGTCCTGTGTTCAGAATTGAAAGACAGCTGCCTCCTATTGGCAGTATTTGTCCTTTAGATCCATTTTATTACTTGGGCGTTTGCTTACCACAGCAAAGAACCTGTGTTCTGTCATGTAATAAACATGAATGCAAATAGAGCCAGTCCAAGCCACAAATCTTGTTATGTGCCAGTTAAAGTAATTTACTGGAGCTTATTTTGGGTGGTGGGGCAGAAGGGATGCTCTCTGGTGCAGTAGAATCATGCGAGGGAAATGTTTGCGTGACTTCTCCAAAGTTTGATAGAGACAAAAAAAAAAAGGAGTTACTCATTTCTTTCCCTTGATTGAGTTTTCACTTTACCTGCTGTCATTTTCTACAATTAGAACGAATCAGTTGGCTAGGACTTTGCCCACACTGCTGCACAGTAGAGGTTTGCTTTCCAGGGTGGTGCTACTAGAGATTTTAAAAAATGCAAGGTAGTGGGTGTGTGCGTAAACAGGGAACCAGTGGCTGAATTCTCAATTCTCCTCAAACTGTAGTTAGAAGGGAATGTGGAGATAAGCCAAAGATTGGCCAGAGCATTTTGGTTTTTCTTAAGATGGACTATTTCTAGAGGTCTTTGCTGGTGTTTAGTGTTCTTTTATTAAGTGTCATAAGTATGTGGCCTGTGTGAAACCTGTGTTCTTCAGAACCTAGTTATTCCACAGCTTCTGGCCATCCATCTCTCTTTACAGATTAGTCCCTGGCTCTCTGAATTAAGTGTTTCTGTTGCATTGGATTCTGAATATCTTGTCTGCTATTTTCTGTGTATCAGATGCTTGTCTGGTAACAAGAGAGTGGGATACTCTTATTTCACCATACGGAGATTGAGAAAAAGTTGCTTTTCTGGGCTTTCTCAAAGATTGTGTAATGTCCAGTGATATGTTGAGTCATTACCAGGATATTTGTGGAGAAGACTGAGGAAATGATGAAAAGTATGCCAAAGATGATACTTTCTCTGAAGTAAGAGGAAATAAAGTTTTGAGAGAACAGTAGGATGGTGTCCTGTATCTTGCTTTCTGTTTCTTTATATGCAGGTTTGTTCCGTAATTGGAATCATGTTCAGGTGGGATTTTTAGCAGCTGGTTATACTGGTGACTCAGTTCTAGAGTAAGTCTTTCAATGCAGATGATTAGTGTATAGGGAAATGCCTGTTCTGTTGCAGTGGGTGTGTATGGGTCCTGGTGATTCTTCCAGGCATGTTTGCAGAGAGACTGTCTTTTTGAGTTTTTGACTGTTCTTGTCTCTGTTTCTCTTGTGTTACTCAGAGTCAGAATGAGTATGATAGCTGATTTGCACTGGCCTCAGAGGTATTTAAGGCAATTTGGAGAGGCAGCTGGTGAGAACACAGCTTCCTGATCTAGTTTTGAACATTCTTGGCAGAGATTGACGCGTAAGCACCCAGAGCAAGGGTCTTTGTTATACAATTGTAAAATCTTCAGGCCATTACTATTTAAAAAAGAAAAGAAAATTTCAGTACAGAATAAAACAATCTGATTAAACTGAAGAAACCTTTTCTAATGCAGTTTTAGTCTAGTTTATGTAGAAAGGACTGAAAGGAGGTTGCCACGTATCCCTAAACTACGCAATGCCTGCCTGTTGCATGTAGCTATTGCAAAGTTGCACAAAATATTTTGCCTTTGGGCATTCAGAAAATTATTCATTTGTGGGTATAGTAGATCTGTATAAGGTCTCACAGTGTCAGAGTTCTGTTATTGCCATGCTCTTACTTCAACAGAGGCAAGAGTCAGCCTGAAATCTGACATTGCTGTGACTTCCTGCAGGAAACAGTGAAAATACTGCTCACTTTTTGACAGCCGCCATGGAGAGAATGGACGGTGTAGCTGTTGACAGGCTTGAAACTGTTCCAGGAGGATGCGTAACTTTTGTTCCCCTCTAAAGCAGTTGTTTGTGCTTTCCCCTGTTCCAGGCCTAGATACTGCAGTAACTTAAAAGTTGTAGCTGTTTCTGAGCAACGCTGGTCTCTGTGTTACCCTGTCTTCATGCTCTTTCACTAGTGCCCAAGTATGATTTAAGGGGATTTATTTTGCTACCTCTTTTCTGAAGTTCCTTCTCCTGTCTGCCTGTTACCAGAGTTGAAGCTAAGGACTATTTGGTTTTAGTTAAAGGAAAAGCTTATAACCAGAGGCAGAGATTTCTCAGCTGACAAGTGTCAGTTTAATTCACTCCTTTCTGGCAACCCTCAAGACACTGCAGTTTGTGCTTTTGATGCTGTGACTGAAAATATGTCCCTACTGTTTACTGTCTATTATTGCTTCACACAGTAAACCATTGCTCCTAAACTACAGCACAATAAAGACCAAGGCAAATCTATCCCCATTTCTACAGTCAGACCTACAGTTCAGATATAAGAAGCTCTCAAGAGCTGATATGCTTGTGGCAAATAGAAACTGAAAGAAAGGCCCAGTGCTCTGGAGTTTAGTGGCAAACTGGAAATGTATTTCTTCCAAGTTTGTTGGGTTAGCGTAGTGTTGGTGATGCAAGCGCAACTCAAAGGAGATGCCTTGGGGAAAGAAAATACCACAGCCAGTGATCTTGGAGGCAGCTTAAAGAAAGAAATGTGAATGTTGCAGTTTTAGCTTCTTGGCTGATTTATTGTTCTTCTTCTCCCCTGTAAGATGAATAAACTCTTCCTGAATTAATCTGGGTGACACTTCCTCCTTTTGTTTTCTGTAGATCTTTCAACTTCATATCTGGATTAAATCTTAGTCTTCCAAGGGATATTCTTTGGACTGCATCATTTAATCCATACTATGCCCGTACTGGTTTTTAAAACTATGACCCTAAGAATAAAAAATGAAGTACAGCCTATATTGTGAGAATGAGTGCAAGCGTATTAGGAACCTTTGTAATGAATGTCACTTTACAAGAGGAGAAAGACAGTTAGTGATACTACTCAGGGAACACCTAATCTGTTTTAAAGCTTTGCTTGTTTCTCTGTGATGAGCAGGAAGACAGGTAAAACACAGGGACTTGTGCTCAGTTGATGGTGCTGGACCTGAAATGGCTAAAGGTTGACATAAGTGCTTAGTAAAGTCTAAGCTTAGTGAAACACAAAAGTCCTACACCTGGGTTGGAGCAATCCCAGGCACAGCTACAGGTTGGGCAGAGAAGAGGTTCAGAGCAGCCCTGGAGAGAAGGACTTGGGGGTGTTGGTTGATGAGAAAATGAACATGAGCCGGCTTCAGTGTGCGCTCACAGCCCAGAAAG
>WYDI02021662.1:0-18326 GCA_009867235.2 Psittacus erithacus | reverse complement strand
GGGCATGATGTGCTGTGGTATGGAATACCTCTTTGGCTAGTTTGGGTCAGGTGTCCTGTCTCTGCTTCCTCCCGGCTGCTCCTCCTTCCTGGCAGAGCATGAGGCTCTGAAAGTCCTTGGTCAGACTAAACATTCTAAGCAGTAGCTAAAAACATCGGTGTTATCAGCACTGTTCCCAGACCAAAAGTCAAAACCACAGCACTGCACCAGCTATTAAGAAGGAGAAAAATGACTGCTACTGCTGAACCCAGGACAATAATGTATCTAATTTCCCTTAACTACCCATGCTGCATACCCAGAATAAAGGGATTTTTGTTTCTACTTTACAGTCTAGTTTCAGGAAGAAAAAAGGGGGTGAAGAGAAAAAAAAAGGAAAAAGAAGAGACAAAAAAATTATGCTGTGATGAAATTTTTCTTCCAACTTCAAGAATTTGCAAAGAAAAGGATTTGGTTTGGTCAATTTTTCAGCATATGGTAATCTCTGCAACATTTAATGCTTGCCTGTATTCTTTCTGTACAAATAATGTGATCATGTTAATTAGTTACACAGTCATGGAGAGTGCCTTCCATCTTCTGTTACAATTTGTCTCTTACTTGCAATGTTCAAAAGGTTGGTGCCTGAAGACTTGTCATAGATACAGTAATTAGTTCTCTCCCCAAAAGCTCTGGATTCACTTAACCAATTACAGGAATGTCCTTAACTGCTCTGAAAATCAAAGGTCTGTTAAACCTATAAGATGTGTTTAAATTGCATGACTGGTGGACAGAAGCTTCAAGAAGAAGGTATTTTCACTAATGAGTGAAAAAGATGACAGGTTTACAGAGATCTGAGTAACTTCAACTTGGGGCTAACATAATTAATATCTAACTTAAATTGCAATTAGGTTCTGTATACATTTATTTCACCCAGGATGTCCATGTTCAGGTTATTAATGAGTTTTGCTTATGCTTCCATGATTAATCAGTTTAACAGAGCAGATTTTCTTTGTTGAACCATTATAAGCAAGAAGATAAAGTAACACAAATACCAAAGCACATAAACTTGAGAAACAGATTGTTAATAATTAAAACTGTACTTTTTATGCTATAACTCTCAAAATTCATACCTTCAGCACGAGGTTCTGCTAAGCTCATCAGTTTTTTATCATGCACGAAACACTGTCTCTTAAATTGTGCAACATAGCAATATATTTTTTTATAATACATCAGTAATAAGAAGATTGATGAGCAAGCACTACAGATGTTTCAAAGTTTCATGGCTGCATTGACTTCAATGGAACCATGCTGATTTGTGCCAACTGAGAAGCTGTCCCTTATGTTTAATATGTTTTTTTAAAAATGAGATACTATTTTCTGTACTAGAAAAGCAATGGACATACTTGATATTGTTTAGATTTTCACCTTGCATTTTTTGCAGGAGAGTTTGAGTCTCAAGTAGCACACAAGTAGCCTTGAAACATAATATAAGGTTTTAGATTAGAAACCTAGGGACACTTTTTCCTCCCTCTACTATTCTAGGAGGAAAAAAATACTGAAGATATGTGCATATATAAAAATGTTTTTAAAACGATTGCATTTGTTTATAAATGTAGGGGAATTTGACACTAGGAGGGTGGAATAAATAATTCTTGTGGATTGACCCCAGCCAGCAGCCAAGCACCCACAGAGCTACTTGCTCATTTACATGACCGCAGTAGGATGGGGGAGAGAACAAGAGGGAAAAACAGGGGTTGACAGGTTAGGTAAAGCAAACTCTGCATGCAGAAGCAGAACAAAATAAGGAATTTCTTCACTGCTTCCCACAGGCAGACAGACGTTCAGCTGCTTCCTGGAAAGCAGGGCCTCAGCACTCATAATGCTTACCTGGGAAAAGAACCTATTAGCATAAACACCCTCCTTCCTCTTTATTTCCTCCAGATTTTGATGCTGAGCATGAGCATATTTCATATGCTATGGATATCCAGTTGGTCAGTTTGGGTCACCTACCTCAGCTATGTTCTCTACTTGCCCACTCCAGCCTGCTCAGTGAGGGGCACAGAGTAGGAAAAAAAGCCTCAGAGCTGTGTTAGCTCTGCTCAGCAACAGCTAAAAATGTTATTTCGATGTTGTTTCAGCTACACATCCAAAGCACATCGTCATAGAGGCTGCTATGAAGAAAATCAGCTCCATCCCAGCTGGACCCAGCACAACAGCAAATAAGAGCAATACCTGACAAAAAAAAGTATCTTCAGCAGCAGTATGAAACTTTCAGATATACAGGTGATTTGAGAGATAAATATACGGATTTGGAGATAACAAATAAAGCAAAAGCAGTTAGATAAAGGCAAGAAAAGCCCAAACCTTCACTTTATTATTATTTCTTAATTTAAGCCATCTGTAGTTGAATTTTTTTTTTCCCAACAACCAGGAAATAGCTCTGGGGGAAGTAAAGACAAAATCCAGAATTAGGTTCTATCCTGTAATCGCATACTTCAGCGTTCCCTACATGCATACAGAAAAGCATACACCTTCTCAAACAGCCTAGCAACAGAGGTGACCACCTTCTCTGCAAGAAGAATGCTACCATTATGGAAAGATTCAGTTACTAGGTTAATCATTGAAGTAATTTTGAAAATAGGAACAAAGAAGAGAGAAGCTGATGTTAAATGCCACATTTTCTTAAACTGGTATCTGTCCCTTTCTTTGCATGATAGGAATTTTGTTTTATGATGGTACAAATAGTGAGGTGCCAGAGAATCTTCTCAAGTGCATTTCATGATCTCATGCATCACAGGAACGCTGAGTGCAATGCTAGCATATTTTTCTGTAATGACTTCTTGAAACACTGCACAATATCTGGGACAGACAGATTTCATTGCTGCATCTTTTGTCTTGTCTCAATCTGAAGCATTACTGGCCTTTTAAAGGATGATCATGACACTAATGATATTCTATACCAAAGGGTATTTTTTCACAGTCTTTCATACTAAAATGTGTTTCTGCATGTCTGTGAGTTCTAAGTGATCATAAAGGGAAGCATCCTGCAGGGTTTATGCTTTCATTTATACTTGAACAGGTCTGAAACCCTGTATGTTTTCCAATTATTATGCATACTGTATATCATGCCTTGTGGAATAGTTTCAAAAGTACAGATGTGTCCAAATAATTAAACAGATTTTAGTAACCTGGAATTAAATATATTTCTATTAAGGTTAGTGTGTTGATATGATATACTACATGCTGCAATATCTAAATGCCACAGTAATAATGCTTCCTTCCATTTAAATAAAGATGAGGAATGAGGAACAGATTATGGCATGAAAGAGTCTTGAGGTATTGTTAGTCTTTAGAGTTTAATACCAACAGCAGTTTTGCATAATAAACCATCTAGACATGAAATCATATAATTGGCAAACCCTGCAACAGAGCAGTTCCAGTCTACACATGCCATTCACTGATTTCTTTTGCATATGCACTTCAATTTCTCACCAGTTTGCCATCCTCACCCCACTACCATCTAAAATTAATTTTTTTTCCAATAGCCTTCAAGCAACCCACAGTTTGAAAAATGAATTCTAGATCAGCCCTTCATGACAAATAAATTCTGTAAGAGATTACATGACTTTCAACATCATAACTCCAGTTACAAAATTATGCTAGGTAGAACAAAACCAGCAACAAAACCAGAGAAGATGGATTTGAAGAAATTACCTCTGGCGTTGTTTACTTTTTATTTGCTATTTTCTTGTGTAGCTCTAGTGAAACCCAAAGTGTAACCACTAATTTACCCTGACATGAGTGAAAGCAATTTTAAACTGTGAGTTTAGACAAGCTGCAACACCACTGAAACACCAAAAGACAAAGCTAGGTGCTTCCCAACTCAGACTGAAATTTAATGTGCCAATCTTATACAAATGCTGATGTCTGTACAATCATCTCCAAGTTCTGTTTGTTAACCTCATTACCTTTGCTAAGAAGAGCCACTAGAATGAAGACGAAAAATAAAAAAATAAAATAAATTTGCCTAAATTTTGAATGTAGGCCTGCCATGCTTTTCCTGTTAACTGTTCTCTAGCACAGAGGATACCATGCTGATACTTAAATTAATCCCCCACTAATTTCTTTAAGACCATCGCATTACACTTATTTTGTCCAGAGAATGAGAAGATGGTGAAGTAAGATCTGCCAAAAGAAAACCAAAAAAAACCAAACCAAAACAAAACCCAAGAAAAACAAACCTTTAAAACTTGTTTCACATCTTGCTCTGTATGGAAAGCAACATGGAATTTTGAAGTTTAACCTCTACACAAATATTTGAAAATGCATTTACATATGAAAAGGAATAGGAATCTATTAATCTCTTACACCCTTTTTTAAGGCCATGTTATTCATGTCTATAGCTTCTCTCTCTAAACACAGAGTCAGTTTCCATCTTCTCCTTGGAATTCTTCCCTTAAAGCATTTTAGATGGAAGGATCAGCACAGATTAATGATTAGAAAATAAGGAGCTGTTCTCACTTTTTCCTATGATTTTATGATTCTTTGGTGCTTTATAAAGAAACTTGCAAAGGTTATTACATTGTGGAGGAAACTTCTAAATTTGATAGTCTTGTAAAAGAACTTTCGTTAGAATCCAGTTGAAATGAACACACCTGCTGCCCTTGGCATAGTAGCTGCTTGAAAATTTAGTTTGAGTCTTGACTGTAGGACAAAAGACAAATTTTGCTTCTTCCTACATTTCACCACATACAGCCATTAGAAACAGCAGTGACTACAGATCTATCCAAATAAATGTTTTATCACAATTTAATAAGGCCAAGGGAGTTCAGATAAGAACAGTAGTTAGCTAAATAACTACAGATTTTATTGGTTTGTGGGCAGAATCAGCCAGCAAAAAATGTACACATTAAAAAAAAAAAAAAAGTATCAGTGTTCCAGATCTTTACCTGTTTTTCTGCATGCAGAGTTCAAGGTTATTAGAACTTAAACCACTGTTAACATTTGGGTTTTTTTGTGAGTGTTATGGTGCCCCTTTACTTAACTGTTTAACATTATTTAAATGATGTTCCCATATTCCATCTTTCTTGAGTAATAGTATTGTTATTCAACTAACATGTCTGTATTTGCTGCTATTTATATTTGGGAGGGGTGTGGGGCAGATGTAAGAAATTAAGGGAAAAACCCCACTCTATTGTAAAATATTCTGAATAGGTCAATCTTAAGAAAGAAAAGAAAAAATCATCTGATGCCTCAGTTAAAGTGCATAAATACATTATAAATACGTTTTCCCCTGTAAAATTCTATTAAAGAGCCCCTTAGTTTAAAAGAGGAAAGTGCAATAAAGTTTAAAAAAAATGTCTGGAAAAGTGATTATTCAAATCATCAAAGTGTACAGCAGTTTGTTTTTCAACTCAGGAGACAATGTCTTCCAGGAACTCAATTGTAAGTTTGGAATCTGAATAAAAACATCACTTCTCACCACTTCCTCTTTTCCCAGTATGCAGAAGGTTTATAAAGTTTAGTAGATCATGTTGCCACAACCTACAATAAAAGCTTTTACAAATACTGTACTGGTTTTATACAGCAAGATTTCGGTAGTGGTGGAAGGTCAGCTGCTGCTCCCACATCAAATAGAGTAGGTTCCAGATGACTGTAACAAACCTACTGCAGGACACAGCTGAGCCCATCTGCCAGGTTGGTGGTGTATAATGGTGAGAGACAGCAGAGAGAATACTAAGATCAGAGAAGAAGGGAAAGGAGGTGTTTCAGGGGGTGGAGCTGGTATTCACTGATCTGTGAAGCATCCATGCTGCAGCAGATTTTTTCTGGAGGAGTTCAGCCCATTCAGGACCCAGGTGAAGGAGGAAAAATATAATTTTTATGCATCAGAGTCTATTTTAAGTGGTAAAGAAATTAATTTTCCACAAATTAAGTCTGTTTGGCATGTGATGGTAACTGTTGAGTAATCTACCTGTCTCCACCTCAGCCCGTGAGTTTTCTCATACTGTCTTCTCCCCTAGCTCTTCTGAGGAGGAAAAGAGCAGCTGGATGGGCATCTGGCCTTTAGGCATGGCTAACCTGCCACAAATGCCCAGAAAGAGCTAATACAATCCTGAAAATAAAGCATTGTAACAAAAAATAATGTTTGTGTCTGTTTATGAAAGGAGCAATTTATAAAGTTAACAAATCATATTTTGCATTGTACTGTAAGTTTGGGAAGTGCTTAAGGATTTGTTGGGTTTTTTGCTTATTTAAATATATATGTCAATCTATATTTATAATTTTGTGAATAAATAATTGCTGGACAATTTGTGCAACAAATCTGAAACAAGAGAAAATCAATTCAAATCAGTCAGTGTCAAGTATAATAATCACAACACATTTAGATTTCATGAGGACTAATTCATGCAATTAAATAGTGAAGTTAACTAAGTTGTACATTGCATTAAAGACCATTCAAAGCTTCAGAGAAGCTCTTTACAGCCAATATATATTGAAAAATGTTAAATAAATTATAAGGAGTAAGGAATAAATATTCCTTAAGAAAGCCTTAAATTGGGAGAATTCATAAGGGAAGTAACAGTCTACTTGCCCTGTTCTAATTTTCATCATAACCTTCCCTTATGGTTTGTGATATTTAAACCTTATTAGGTTAAGCCACAGGATTATATTTTTTTGAATTAGTGTATTTTAGATGTCATTCTCTAGCCACCCTATCCTATGTTTTTGTCCATTAGATTAGCTTTGATTACTAGAAGTAATTTGCCTTTTGTAGGTACTTTGAGACAGTTATCAAGTCATATTTTAACTTTCTGCATAAATGAAATAAACTGAAGTAGGATAAACTCTTTCAGTTGTGCCAATCATTGTGGAAGAATTATAAATTTATTTTTTAAAATAACAAATTTATTTTAAATCATTAAGTAGGATTCAATTTATGAAAGAGCTTTATGAAAGAGCTTTAACATATGTTCTTTCTGAGAAAAAAATTTTTTCTTTTTTTTTTTTTTTGTACTATATTTTTTTAGTAATCTCCTGCCTGGGAAAAAGGACACTGCCTTGTAGTTGCATTAACAAAATGAAACAGATTTGTGAGCAGTATCCCTATTTTAAATCATTCATTATGTTTGAAATGCTATGTGCAATATCTAAAATAAATATAAAATACATAAAACATAAAAAAGGTGTCTTTTGTTAAACATTAATCATGTCAGGTGGTGACAGGTGTGTTCCATACTGAGAAATATATGTTACTTGTCCTTTAGGAAAGCAGCCACTAGAATCTTTAAACAATTAAGATAGCAGAGAGGAAAAAAAAAAAACCCAACAAAAAAACCCCACACACTTCATCTGGAAATCCATCTTTTCAAAGAACATTTGCTGCTCTTAAAAACAAGTGCAGATTATCAACAAATGCTAATCTTATCCAGTTATTGTGCTCTCACCTACTTTCCTTAAATGGAAAGAAACAATTTGTTCCACGTTCTTACTGTCATTATATTCCTTCAGCAGTACAATTCCAATAAAAGTTGCTGATTTTTATTTAAGTCTCATTCCCTTTCCAAAGCACTGTATGGAATAGGCAAACAAAATTCACATTTTGCATTTTTACTTTTACTTGCTTGTTTGCCTTTCCCAGTCTAATCTCCTTTATTCCCACTCATTCTTCACAAGGAATATAATGAAAACAACAAACGTGGATCTTTATGCATGTGTTTCTGAGAAACGAAATACTTTACTGAAGTTACTGCATTTTTTATTTTTCTATAAACCATAATAACAGATCTGCATGCACTTCCAGACACAGAAGTACAGTGACAGTCCCCATCCTGCACATATTTATGGCTGGTATTAATTAAGATGTGTTGTTCTTTTCAGAAATGCATTATACAATTGATAACTTATCTATACTTAATTAAACCCCTCATACTTATACTTGATCTACATTACAGTAAGCCCCTTTAAAAATTAAAGCTGTAGTAACAATATGTCAGTTTAACCTATCATTATGCAGGAGAAAAAAACAAGCAAACAAAGAAACTCCATAGAACCACCACACAAGTTGATTTATCTCCAAAGCCTGCCTGTAATACTCATTAATTATTACAGAGAAAATCATATTAAGAGGTAAAGCATGTCAGTTCAGTAAAAGTGCAGCCCATTAAATATAGCTCTGCAAGTCAGTGCTATAGGTTTCATATGGTCTTAGTACTGATAGGGGTTTCCCTTACTTCAAGCTTTTTTTGACCACTTCCCTTGGCCATAACGAGCTGGTGAACCTCAGTGACCCCTAGATGAATTTAACTGACTAACTGTAATAGAGAAGCCTGTACTTGGTTCCTGCCCAATAGAAGAAGATGACACCATCTACATCTCTTGTTTTACTTTGAGATTAAGCAGTTTATCTGTATGTAGCATTTCTTTACATGACAGTAGAAATTAAGAATGGAGTTGCTTACTTCTAAGAAAATCCTGCAGGAGTTCTAGAGATCACAGTGCCAAATAACCTTATAACAGCCGAATAACAGGATTTTCCAGCCATGTGTTTTAGGCAAAAATTCCTCATTCCCTCCTTTCCCAGAAAACTAACCTAAGGGATAACTATCCTCCATGTGTAGGTCTGTGTGGGTACTATATGCTGTACTGTACTTTTTGGGTTTATTCCTGTGCTTTAGTTGCTGCTCGAGTGTTTAAAGTTTGAAATACTGTGATTATTATCATTTTCTTGAATTATGTACCAGATTTGTGTGATTCCTACCTGAAGTAGGAAATATGCATATTTATTTCTACCCTACTATTGCTTTCTCCCCCACAGCTTCATTCATCCGTCTCTGGAGATAGTCAATATCTGTCATTCATAGTTAATTACATTTTCTATAACCAATATCAGAGAATCAACAAGAAACATAGGCTGAATTGCAGACATGCAAATAGATATTTTATCCTTCATGCCTTAGGCTCTTTTTAACCTAGAATTCCTACTGAAGGACAAAAAATAACATTTACTTTTGTTTCAAGTGTTCTAAGGAATCTAAGACTTACTAAAGCAGGTAAAACAATGTGGTTAGATAGCAGACAAACTTAAGTCATCATTCTCCCTGTTAGGAATAATTTCCACTTTGCTGCAAACTGTAAATAAAATTGAAAAGCATGAACAATAAAGTAATGTATTTCATGGGACTGCCTAAGACAAATAAGCAACAGAATTCAAAAAGAAATTTCATAACATGTTGGGAAGAAGTCTTTCTCATATTAGAAATGCACATACTTGATAAACATATCAAACAGTAATTATTAAATATAAAGAAAATGGATTTAATATTTTTATATTTGAACAGTATTAAAGGGGTTACTTAATAAGTGGAAGGTTGTACTTGGTTTTGTCTTTCTGACACATATAAAAGAAAGACCTATGTCAAGTGCAATAAGGAAGTGGGTTATTTGCATCAGGAATACATGGAATATAAAAATACCTAATAAAAGAAATTTATATAAAATAATAAAAGCAAAAATGAAAAATAAAAAGGTCAGTTTGAAAACTGGCTTTGGGTTAATGAACATTAGGAGTACTGCACTTAGTTTAAATTAAAAGTTTGTATATTTTAACTGAAAATCATTACTAATTGCATTTAGTATTTTGGCATTTTATTTTGAAGTGTAATTAAGGTCCTAATCCTGCATGATATGTTAATATGCATTTTTTAGTTGGAGCCACAATAGAAAACACAAAACCCAAAAAACTCATAAGCAACCAAAAAGCAAAAAAAAAAAAAATAGACTTCACTTTCTTGACAGGGATTTTCTTTTCCTATGTTATTGCTATTTCAAACTTTGAAATGGAACTTTATGAAAAGCAACTTCCTCTAGTTCTTGGCTTATTTTAATTTAGTTCATTGTTTATTCTAACACTTTAAATCTTTTCATCCTATGGATTTGGATCATATGATCGATATTTGACGTTACTTCTGGCTCTGAAAGCTTGAAGTTTGGGATCAGGTGAAATAAATTGGAAGTGACTGACACAACTGGTGTGAACTAGTAGCAGTAAGTAGTCTAACATCCAAGAAAATCTTCATATTTAAAGTGGGTTTTTTTTCAGAGAAAACATTTTTGTGTGTTTAGCTTCCATTTCGCAGCAGATTTCTCTTTCAGATGGAACATGTATAAAGGAATCCATTCAAATAAAAAAGGCCTTTTTGCAGACTTCTCAGATATAATTGGTTACAGTAATAGTTTGGTGGGAAGTTGAGAATGCCTTAGAGAGCTTCAAATTTCATTTATTGCCTTTGATTGCATCCCCCTGGAGTTTCAATGTAGAACAGAATAGGGAAACAGTTTGGAAGAAATCCATGTGGACTAAAAATATGTAATTATTACCCAGTGTTTCTATTCATATTCCTAGATGGATGCAAGGACACATCAGAATGAGCAAAGACACTTAATAAACACAGATTATTATGTTGTATAATTTATTTGTGATCTAGTTGAGGTAAGATCTTTCAGCAATGTCAGAGAACTTTATTAGTTTTTCCTACTAAAATGATTTTTTGTTGTTTTCATTTTTTTCTTTTCACCTCCCTTCAATGATCTTTAAATGTTAAATGAATTAGATGACAAGTATTTTTTAGATTTTTCATACTGCTGCAATACAGATCAGCTGACATTATAAGCAGCTAGAAATATCCATGGCATATGAGACTCAGGGTCATAAGCCTTTTGCTTATAGCCAACTAAATTAACTTATTGGAACTGCTGCAGAAGTTTTATATCCTTGCAGTACTTGTGCAGTCAGACTCTCAAAGACGCAGTTCATTTCCTTTCAGGACTGTACTGTAGAAGTGTTGTAAAGCAGCCAAACTGAATCCCAAATTTGGATCTGCTTAACTTCAAAGGAGAAAACATTAAAATACAACCATTTCCTTTTGCAACTGTGTTTCAAATGCATATTAATAGGAAACTATACTTGCCTCAAGCCCCACTTCAATCTCATTTTAATTTATAGTCACTGTTTGTATTAGAGAGATGTATGCAGGTAATGAAGTTACAGCCATCAAAGTTCCTAATGGAAACATGTTAAGACATAAAATGGGACTTATTTGAACTATCAGGGTCTTTTAATTTGTCTGGACAACTAATAAATATTGTTTTCAGAGATGAGTTGAATCCATCTTAGATAAAATTGCATATACTAAAATGCAAGCTGGAGAAGTATTTCAAGCTCTGGGCCAGAAAAGAGAGACCCAAGTAAAGAATTGAGAGATTTGGGGGTTTCTTGGTTTTGTTTGGTTTTAAGAAAGTAATGTAGATTCTTAACTGTAAATCTCTACTGTAAAGAAACACTACCATGTAGCAGAGAGGAGAGGGCTATCAGTGCAAATGAGGACAGGATTTGGACTGGACAAGAGCAGAAATGCAGTCAAGCAGCTTAAATCAGATGCATAAAATATAAATTCAAAACTCTTAACTAACCATTGATTCTCTTTCTCCTTGTGAGGATTAAAGACACACGCTTACTCTAATTCAGGTTTATAGATTCCACCACACTTTCACATGCCCACAAACCTCATACTGTTGATCCCCCAAACCCTTGGATATTCTTTTCCTCAGCCATTTATAATTGAAATACATTTCACTGGTTTTTCAACAGTCTAATATTGGCTGTACATCCTAAATTGAGCAAAATAGAGTGAAGAGCAGAAAATAGCATTCATTGTTAACATAACGTTAAGCCTTCAATTTTTATAAATACTTGAATATATTATAATCACATGTGTTTATTAGAGATGGAAAATGTCATCAGAGAAATTTATTAGACAGAACTGATCTTACTGGTCCTGACTCCTGTTTTTGTAAAGTAAGAAATAAGACCACTTAATTTTTTATTCTCCCCGCCCCCCTTAAGTGATAAATACACTTCAATCTCTCTCTGAGAAATGGAAAAACAGTTATAAACACACTTTAGGTATTAATTCCTTACATACCTCCTCATGTGTTTCTTTTCTCAAGCTTTTTTCATGGGTGCATATTTAAGCGGCATTTTAAAAGAACCCTTTTGGTCTTCAAACAGTACTGAATTCCAAGTGGCTGCCATGAACAAAAATAAAAATGGAAGCAGTGACTAAAGTATTTCAAATTATTTGACACTGGTTTTATACACCTGTGTAGTATGATACAGCTTTTAAAAAAATAGCTATGAGTTGTTTTCACAAGCAACCTTAATTCTGACACTGAATATTTTTGTTTGGAACTTAAACACTTGAAATTATGTCTCAGTATAATTATAATAAAGTACAATTTTTATGAAAATATAATCAATATTATTTTCTATGTTAAAAACAACACTGAACAAAACTTTCTCATGAGGAAACCATAAAAACTTGCCATTATCCTCCATGTAATTTTAGAGCAAATATATTCAGATTTTCACAATTTTTAGCAAAAAAAAAGGCAGGACACTGCTATTCTCTCTAAGAAAATTCTATAATGCAGATTGCTTAGATGTGTTTTGTTACCTGGGGTATTCTATCTGTTTACTGACACCAAAAGGATTTTGAGACTCAGTAGTAGGTAAGTAGAATGAAAGCTGTGTAAGGATGTGTTTTAGAATGATTAGAAAATAGAAACTATTGGACATTTTAGAGTATTTAAAGATATCTTGTTGTTGAAGAAGAAATATTTTTTCATTCTTTTATGTTAGATTTGAAAGAACACTGATAAGTTCCTTATCTTCAGTTTCAAGACTGTTCTTCCCATTTCTCACATGCTCTAGTAATTGCATATCACTATTTGAAATCTTAACAAACAGATAAAAATATATTATCAATAATAATATGATGAATTTATTCATAATGATATCAGTAAATTTTCTGTAAAAGTCAAGAAAGATATCTTAGGTTTTAAATCACATTTCTCTCTGTAAGAACAGTAGTTGCTGCGCTAGGACTACTGGATACAATACTGCATCAGGTGTCCCATGACAATGCATTGACAACAGGGCGCTGCAGAAGTGGCTTCTATGAGAACAGACCAGGGGCTGTCCCATGCCAGACAAGTAGTTCTGCAATGGACATCAAGCCCAGAGAAGAAGGGGGAAAAGAAGGAGCTCCAGCGGCAGAGCAGGTATTCCCTGAAGTCTATGGAGGAGCCCATTGCACAGTCGGACATTGCTTGTCATAACCGTGGCCTTCTGAGCAGCTTTTTTCCTGAAGCCTATGGGAAACACTTCACAGCAGATACCCACACTGCAACATATGGAGAACCACATGTTGGAGTACTTCAGTGTTTCCTGAGGGAACTGCAACCCATGCAGAAGACCCAGATTGAGAAAAAGTGTGAGTAGGAAGGAGTGATAGAGAGGAATTGTTATAGACTGTAACACACACCCCCCCCCAGTCCTCCATTTCCAGTCCCCTCTGTGCCACTCTTGGCTTGGAGGGTGGTCAAGGAAAAGGTTAGGAATGAAGGAAAGAAGCTGAATGTTAGTAAAAACAAGGTGGGGGGAACTGTTTCACTTCAGTTTTAACCATCCTGCCCTGTTTTGAATTGGCAATAAAGCAAATTATTTTTCACAGAATGACTGAAGTTTGAAGGGATCTCTGGAGATACCTGATCTACCCCCTCTGCTCAAGCAGGGCCACCTACAGATCAGAGAATGGTTATGGTTGGAAGGGACCTTCAAAGGTCATCTTGTCCTCCCACCTTGCAATGAGCAGAGGCATCTTTAACTAGATCAGGCTGCTCAAAGACCCATCCAGCCCAGCCTTGAATGTTTACAGCAATGGGGCATCTATCACCTCTCTGGGCAACCTGTTACAGTGTTTCATCACACTTATTATAATAAATTTCTTCCTTACATCTAGTCTGAATCTACCTTCTTTTAGTTTATAACAATTACTCCTCGTCCTATTTCTACAGACCCTACCAAAAAGTCTGTCCCCATCTTTGTTATAAGCCTGCTTTAAGTATTGAAAAGCCATTGAAAAACTGTTGCCCACACTCTGGTTTTGTATCAACAGCAAACATTTTGAGGGTGTACCCTGCAATCATCATCCAGATCATTAATTAGGATTTTAAATGCCGTTAGTTACTGATCTCCAATCAGACTTCATGTCAGTGATTACTGGGTCTAGCAGGTGATCTGGGCACTGGGCACTGATCCTCTGGGCCTAGTAGGTGAAGCTGCTTTAACACCTCCCAGGGAAACTTCCCTATAGCATGTTGCCATTGTACCTGAGTCTGCTCCACTGGTACAAATTCAGCTGAGGCCCCCTCCTTTTACCTTGCTGCACAAACTGCTGCATCTGTTAGTGGCATCTGGGAGCTGTGCCTTAGGACTGGCTTCTATATTGGTCTCTTCCAAGCACCAGCTAAAGAATGTTTGACACTCCCTAACCCTGGGACAGTTACAGCAAAAGCTCCAGGCACTCTGGTCGAGGGTGGCTGATCATGTTTGCTAGAGGCTGCTAGACCTTCCTTTGGCTCACACCCATGAGGCTCCCTTTACCTCATCATTACTTGTCAGCAGCAGGAACTTTCACATTTCTCAGAGGGTTTCCAGGTGTACCTTAATGATCCTGGACCTTGTCTCCAGCAGACCCCAACCCAGATCCCAGGGACTGCTTTGCAAAGTACTTTGTTGGCTTCCCTTGTTAGCTGAAAGGTACTAGCTGAGATCACAGCTACTTTTCCCAAAGTCTCCTTTGCCTATGACATTAATTGTTAAGTAATTTCCTGTTTCTATCTTGACCCATAAAGGTTGGGGTTTTTTTTATCCTATTTTCTCCCCTTGTCCTGCTGAAGGTGGGGACTGAAAGAATAGCTGGGTGAGTGTCTGGCCAAGATCAAACCACCACATGTTGTTGTGCCCATAGAATACTCTCCCACTTATATGCTGGTATTCTTTGTGCCTCGTTCTTCAGCTACTAATTTTTCTGAAGCAGAAAAGCTCTGTCTTTAATTGACATGACCTATGTAACTGAGATCTTAAACAAGACTAGGGATCCTATAAACTGGGTTTTGCTCCTAATACCTTTGCACTTGATCCCAGATTGCTGTACGTCTTTCTACATTTCACTTAACTGCCATTCATCTTTACCTTCATTTCCTAGATCAAAGACAAGACATCAGTCTGTGGATATCTGACAGCACTGACCGGAGAGAAGTCCAGGAAGCAAACCTACCAGTGAAATTCAGCCTGTATATTTTTATTAGCAGACACTTGAACAAGTAAGCTTGAGCTCGACAGTCCTTGTTTCTGGACCTAGAGAAGGGAAGAGAAAAATGTACTTTAACATCTCCAGCCAATTTGCACTAGCAAAATTGTTCTAACACAAATCCCAATGGAGAACCACAGCAAGGATGCACTTTCTTTCATATGCAGATAGATGTTCCTACTTGAGGAGTCTTACCGAAAAGTATAATATACACATACACTCTTCTGGACAGTTGGTTCCATTTTTATTCTACACTTTCAGGAAAACATGCATCTATTCCAAATGACACCATAAATGAGACAATGCTCTACTATGCTCATATTTTAACAATTTCGTGCAAAAAAAACCACACACTTATTGAAAAATTGAGCAGTTATTAAATAGGATCATAATTCAAATAAGGAAAGTTGCAATTTCTTTATAGGTAAGTACTTTTATATTATCTTTAACATTAAAAGCAAGCTTTGAAAACATATTGACATTTAAACTGAAAAAACTTTGATCCAAATGGCATTTTCAAATCTGTTAACAACAATAGAGGTAAAACATAAAGTTGACTGCAGCCTCATATATTTTTTTCCTGCGTTTAAGCAGCTTATTAAGTAAAAGAGAAAGGATATTAATTTAATACTAATAATTTTAATATCTTTGTTATTTGTGAAATACAGTAGACATACAGGGAAAAAAAACCCAAACCTGTTCAGGTCCTGGCTTGCTTTTCAGAAGGGTGGAACAGGTTCACACATCCAAACATGCTGTACTTTTCTTGTGTTTGTTGTTTTGCTAAAACATCGTAAATGCTAACGATGTCAGAATGCTGACATCTCATTTGTGACATCATTTCTATCTTAAAATAACTAGCATATTAAAATTGTTGATATACAAGTCAACTCTTCAAGTCCATTCATGTCTTTTTTCAATATTACTATGGTATTTATAAAGCCTTTTGAGGTATTATTTCAGTCTGAATATGGAAAAGATAGAAATTTAGCACTGGAAGGTATTATTATTTCTATCTGTGTCACTATCTTTATCCTGACTTTCCATTATTAAATTTATACATTTATCTTTGGAATTCATCAAATTCAAGTTTTCCATTTCATAATGCATGGCATTATTATCATCTGTAGAGTCCTTTAATGCTTATCCATAATTCTTGTCTGTGTCACTTTTCTGCTGTGGAAAAATCAGGTCTAGGTTTTACTCTTAAAAAAACAAATGTAAACACAATCCTAGTCATAATGTATTTGTTATGTATAAATTTTAACACTAAATTAATGATTTTTTAAATTAGTTGTTGGTTAGCACACATTTGTCATTATATTGCTACACTCAATACAACAAAATCAAGAACTTTTCCTGTGGTAAGAATTATAACCACAGATTTTAGTTACTACATGTTGTCCACAATAGAATGCAACATCTCTCCTCTGCATTCAAAAATCATAAAATTAATATACCAGTGAGCTATTTAAAAGGGAATGAAAACAGCAGCATAACCCATGCGCATTTACCTTTATCTAGCCCTAAGTACATCAGTATATTTTAAGTTATACCTTTCCCACACCTTACATGGAGCTGTAAAAAGATACCTGCAGTTTCCACAATGCAAAATATTTTTTCTTTAGGCAGTGTGCTACATAGTTTCCATCAAAATAAGAAGGAAAGCTACAGTGTATAACGCGCTACTTCTGTGTGCTCTTTTTGTCTGGGGTAGATTACCCCAGCCCATGTGCATGACCTTGCTAGACTTCATGAGGTTCTCATCGGCCCACCTCTCAAGCCTGTCAAGTTCTATCTGGACAGCATACCTTCCCTCCAGCACGTCAATTGCACCACGCAGGTTGATGTCATCAGCAAATCTGCACTCAGTCCCATTGTTCATGCCACCAATAAAGATGCTGAACAGTGTCAGTCCCAATAATGACCCCTGAGGAACATCATTCATCACTGAGCTCCACCTGGACATCAAGCCATTGACCACAACTCTTTGAGTGACATCATCCAGCCAATTCCTTATCCAATGGGTGCTCCATCTGTCAAATTCATGCCTCACCAGTTTAGAGACAGGGATGTTGTGTGGGACACTGTCAAATGACTTGCACAAGTCCAGGTAGATGATGGAAGTTGCTCTTCCCTTATCCACCAAAACCCATTGTAGAAGGCCACCAAAGCTATCAGGCACGATTTGACCTTAGTGAAACTGTGTTGGCTGTTACCAATTGCGGCAAGCGACGACTCAATGTGAGTGATAAGCAAGTCCCACTTTATTGCCAGTCGGTACAGCTTATATACCTTATCCACTAATTTATGCCTACTAGTTATTACATGAGTGGCTAAGTCTAAAGGACTACATCAACATTTCTCCTCCTACTTGCAGTTTGTTTCCTTGTTTGTCAGCCCCTCAAGGTCAGCTTGCCCCTGGTTCTCTCTAATCATCATGACTTGCATTTTCAAACACGGCCTAGTGCGGCCTAGCGTTTGGTCTGCTTGTACAACTGCTCCAGAGAGCCATGTCCTCTCTCGTCAAGCCATTCTTCAACAATTCCCCCTTTTCCTTTTTGTATAAGCAGAGTCTGATTAGTCATTTTAGTTACATTCTTCATAATACAACCATACACAATTCGGACAATTATGACAATCAATAACACGATTCCCAATCTTCGTAACACTTCTTTTATCAAATTCATCAGCCACGGTGACAGTTCTCCCAACCACGACCGAAGCCAGTCATCAAAGAGATTGTCTTCTTTCTGAATTCTCTTGGCGTGGCCTTGCAACCACTGTACACAAATCCAACAACAACAAAAAAGACACAGTCCACTGCCTGCCTCCAACACACACACACAAACACACAAACTTATGGGCCCACAAGCACACTCCACACGATTGCAGTATTTGAAAAGCAAAATTCAGACGATCAATAGTCGCATTACCCGGTGCCACGTGCAGAACGTGGCGCTAGGACCCTGTGAAGACGATCAGGAAACCAGCTCCAAACAGCATTATCATGGTGCAAGGTGGCAGGCTCAACCTCAGCGGGCGTACCCACAGGGGTTCTGCCTCCCTCACATCGCATGAGGCTTGGGCTTTTATACTGATCAAAATGCACACTCATTCCAATGCAGGTGGCCA